>CAJUYI010002166.1:17255-53099 GCA_910591695.1 Galerucella pusilla
TAGGGTTTATTACTCCTCGTACTTTTTGTACATACTATAATTCAATTGGCGCATGTGGCGACATCTACGAGTCAACTCAAATCCTCTCACACATTCTTGTTTATCTTACAAAAACTAGTTCATACCCAATTTTCAAGTCATTATGTGGAAAAGTAGCTGATCTATTAACAAAAATCTATTTTATTTTTTTCACTTTAACATCCTGTACCTCAGTAAGGAGCAAACTAAGACCCATTATTGTTAATAAGAATATCATTATTCTTGCCTTCTGAACGTAGATTTACAATTTGGCCCATTACTTATGAATCACCCTGTATATTTTATATCAATAATAATCTAATTCACGTTTTCCACACCAGAAAATAGTAGGTATATTGTGAAACTAGTGCGCAAAAATGTCTGTGCCGCAATTCACACGAGTCAGAAATTAAGCATATAAGCATATAAAGGGTGTTACATTAAAATTGAATAGATGAGGCTTTCCTTTGATGTAGATTCATACTAAATGAAGAAATAGAACAATTTGATTTGTTAAAATCTCGTTTGAGAAAGCTACTGTGTTAGCGGAACGCGACACAACTCAAGTTCAATATAATGTAGATTTTAACAAGTTAAAAATTGTTTTATTTCTTCATTTGGACAAGTTTACTTATTCACATGAAATATTTTCAAATTACCTTGGAAACGCTAACACATAAATGATAATTACCCATGGGCTTCTTATCAGTGCAATTGATTTCTAATTGGTTATTTTTGATCACGTGACTGGAAATACACAGTTTTAATAGGTTTAAATGTCAAAAAAAACTATCAATTTGTGCGTTGGAATATTGAAATTTTATTTTTAGAATTTATGCAGATGCAGTAATTAATCACATGGCAGCAGCTGATGGCGTGGGAACTGCAGGAAGCATTTCTAGCTCAAAAGCTGGACATTTTACCGCAGTCCCTTATGGTCCTGGAGATTTCCATGCTAGATGTGGAATCAATAATTATCAAGATGCTGGAAATGTTAGGAATTGTGAACTGAACGAACTTAGGGATCTTGACCACGTAAGAAAAAGAATGTACATACAATGCGGTCCATATGTATGGAGTAAATTCAATTTTCGCGTTATTATGTACTGTGTGAAAAAAACCTGAAACAGGTCAATTCTTATTTTTAAATTGGAAATATTATCCTCCTCCAGCATCCCTCTGAATTATAAGCACCCCCTCGAAAATTTCAAATGAAAAAGGGGGTCTTGGGGCACATTGTTGGGAAGGGACTTCAGTCCTCTGTTCAGCAATATGAAGTTTTTTGAATTCGGTGCAATCATAACTGAGAAAATGGATTTTTAAGATGTGAAATTTTGATAATGATAGAATGAAGATAATAATGTCGCATAATATTTAGAATGTATTTTTCGATGTACTTCACAATTAAATTGAATGTTCAAAATGAGACCACCCTTCACTTCTTGACAATAACAAGGGTATTTTGGAATTCTCGTACATTTTGTATGACTTCAGGGGTTATTTTGTAAAAAATTGAATAGATGAGGCTTTAACTTGATGTAGATCCATAGTAAGTTATGAAATCAAACAATTTTATTCTATTAAATCTACATTGTATTTAAACATAAAGTGACGCGTTTCGCTAACACAGTAGCTTTTTCAAACGAATGGAGGTATGATAAATAGAAAGTTTCTCATTATGCCTCCATTCGTTTGAAAAAGCTACTGTGTTAGCGAAACGCGTCCCTTTATGTTTGAATACAATGTAGATTTAACAAAATAAAATTGTTTGATTTCATAAGTTATTTTGTTAATTTTTTCCTTTTATATCAGCAATATTATCTGGTCTATTGAAGTGTACTTTAGATTTCAAATAACCCCATCAAAAGTAATCAAGAGGAGTCAAATCGGGTGATTTAGCAGGTCATCGCTCTACGTCTTTTGCTGGTGCAAAATGCGGTGGATCTCTTGGTAGTGAATAGATCGATCTCTCTCATTTGGATAATTATCATCAGGAAAAAGTCTTTGTTATGTAGGCACTAAAAAGGTAATAAAAATATCTAGATAAACCTCACCATTAACTGTGCCCAAAAAAATAAGAGCCACTGATTTAATTGTTAATGACCAGCCCAAACGTTCACTTTTTCAGGATATTGAGTGTGAGCCTCACACATCCAGAAAGGATTCTCTCTGTTCCAATATCTACAGTTTTGTTTGTTAGCCGTTCCGTTTAAATGAAACGTAGCTTCATAAAAAAAAACAATTTTGCTTATGAGCTGCAAATCTGCGTTCATTCTGTCCATTACCAATTACCAGAATTCTTGCCTTCTATCATGATCATCTTCATTTAACTCCTTAACCAACCAAACTTTGTAGGGATGGTATTTTTCTTCATTCAAAAGTCTCAAAATAAATAATAATAAAATAATAATAGGCGGCAAGTTTTCGAGTTTTATAATGAGGGTTTTCGTCAATCTCTAGAAGTACATCCAACTTTTTTCATAAGTGAATTGAACATTTCTAACTAGTTTTTCAATATTTTTCACATGTACAGTTTCACGAAACTCTTTTTCAATTTTGATAACGGTAGACTGCGAAACGTGTTGACCAGCGTATTTATTATTGAAATTTTCACAAACCTCCTTTTGAGTATTCGTCTTATCACCACAACCAATCATAATTAAAATTCATTAAGTCTCGGACAAATGACTAATAATTAAATTTATAATTAGATTAATATTATGAACATTTTAGATTTTGAAAATTAGTTTTCTCAGTTATGATTGCACCGCATTTGAAAAAACACGACCCCCTTTCTTACTTGAAATTTTCGAGGTGCTTATAATTCAGATGGGGTGCAGTGGGGCGGATGATATTTTCGAACTGAAAATTGTCAATGTAAGAATAGAAATCGACCTGCTTCAGGTTTGTTCACATAGTATATAATAGCGCTGAAATTGAATTTACTCCATACATATGAACCGCATTGTATAATTTACCCACTTAACTTCTCAATGGAATCCCCGATCATGAATTTAGTATTACATACAAGTGATGAAAATATTGGATGATGTCATACTAATGGCTAAAATAAAATGCGTGACATCACGATCCGCATAATTCTGAAAATAAGCTACGCAATAAATTTTGTTGTTTCTTATTTTAGGGCAAAGAATACGTGAGAGGCAAAATTGTAGAATATTTAAATCAATTGATTGATCTTGGAGTAGCTGGATTTAGAATTGATGCCGCTAAGCATATGTGGCCTGAAGATCTTTATCAAATCATGAAACGTGTGAAGAATCTCAACACAGCATATGGCTTCAAATCTAATGAACGTCCCTTTGTATACCAAGAAGTTATTGACCTAGGTATGATTGAGTTTGAGTACCTTTAGGTTATACTGAACCGGCTTTTATTTGGCGTTGGTGTATAGCCGTAAATGCTGATCGATTTGACTATCGTCTATTGGAAAACTGTTTCACGTATCTCAGTTCAGCTTCACTATCATTACATTGCAACTCACCATGTATTTAATGCATATCAGTATATTCTGCATAGGAATAGCTAACCATTTTTTTTCAAAAAGTAGATCCTTCACTAAGAAGCAATATCTACCTCTCGGGCTATATGCTAATAAGTTGAACGAGGTTGGGATATCTTCACGATGAAGCCAACCATTCTGGTTTTTAATTAGGAGGGTTAATATCGAAAGCTCTAGGAGCATAATTCTGTACTGAAAATAGCGGTGAGATCACGTTATAGTATATTACGTAACGTGTGTGGTAAGAAGCATTTTACGCACAAATGGAAAAGTTACGCACGATGCCGAGTAGCGGCGAGTGCGTTATTCCGTGATTGCGTAAAATGCTTTACAACACGAGTTACGTACTATACTTTACCTACGACCTACTTGTACTTGTATTTTTTATAAGAAGCATAGGAAATAACAGTTACATAATTAGAGGTACTTGGTAAACTCCATCTCTATTACTCTATTACCAATGAAAGAAGCACATTAAAGAACTAACGTTTAATAATTATTAATATATTGTTGATAATCGAAAGTCCATTTTTCAGTTATAATCAATACATATACATAGCCCTTTGGGCTTTTCATAGTTAAACATGGCCACATCTAATGTTTTCAAATAGTAAATTTTGAATAAAATGGAGACGTCTATTGACAGTTGCTAGGATGTTGCTAGGGAAGCCGTGCGATTTACTTTACAGCTGTGCGTTTTTTCACAGTGCGTAATAGACGTCATTACATTGATACCGACTGTGTGTTATTGACTGATTACAGGGGGGGTCGTAGGTAAATACATTTACCCCAGTGAAGGAAATGCTGAGAATGCGATAATGAGTGGTATGAATAAAAACAAAGTACATGCTAGCATTTTAGCATTTTCTATAAAGTAGGTACTTCAAAACTAAGAAGAAACTTCATTTCAAAGTAGATACTTTTAATTTTTCCGGAAGTTACTATACTAAGTAGCACTCTCGTGAAAATGACTAAAGTAGTCACTGCAATTTGAAGTAGCGACTTCTTACAGCAGATACTTCGATTTCAAGAAGAAATTGTAGTATTTGCTAAACGTTAGCGAAGTTGGTATTATAGCAGCTTCTTGAGAATTCTACGGTTAGTTTTGTTTGAAAATGGATGGAATACGAAGAAGAAACATATACAGTGCATAAATATTGGTAAACACTTCAAGGGCTGTATCTTTTGCAGACTTGATGGCAGGTGTCATTCTTTTATCCAGCAGTTCCTTGAAATCTTCTAGAATAATAACAAATGCTAATTGTATATCTTCATTTTGGGACTCTTCTTGCTGGGGCATTTCTTCATCTGAAGACATTTTACACAATCACAAGCACACTTTATTACTTTTAATAATTCAATTGACAACCAAGGAAAAAGCAAATAATTTTTCGGGTAGTTTCGAGAGTGGTCTCAACAACAACAACAATGGAACAGAAAATCCAATAAACTTGTCATGACCTGCTCCCCGAGCAGTAGGAGTGGGAGATGCTGCACATGTCGAAGCATATACTACGGGCTGAAAGTAGATACTACAAGCAGTGTAGTAAATACTTCAACGTTAAGCAGATTCTACCGGAACCGACCAGATGCTTCATGATGAAGCAGATACTTTGAAGTAGGTATATCCTTAAATTTGTAGTATTAGCATGTACTTCGTTTTTATTCATACCACCCATAAGCCCGAGAACTATATGCTACTTCTTAGCGAACGATCTACTTTTTTTGAAGTTATTTTCAATTTGTGCGTTATGATAGTATAGGAATATTATCTTGATATTTACCTTATAACTTTTTTTTTATTTATTCTAATAATATCTTTTAGTTACGCCCTGCAATTTCTACTACTCTTAACCCCTCCCGTTCTGTAATTCTCAACTATATTTCTTATTCTCAAACGTTATTATTTTTACCTACGACCCCCCCTGTAATCAGTCAATAACACACAGTCGGTATCAATGTAATGACGTCTATTACGCACTGTAAAAAAAACGCACAGCTGTAAAGTAAATCGCACGGCTTCCCTAGCAACATCTTAGCAACTGTCAATAGACGTCTCTTCGTCTCCATTTTATTCAAAATTTACTATTTGAAAACATTAGATATGGCCACGTTTAACTATGAAAAGCCCAAAGGGCTATGTATATATATGTATTGATTATAATTGAAAAATGGACTTTCGATTATCAACAATATATTAATAATGATTAAACGTTAGCTCTTTAATGTGCTTCTTTCATTGGTAATAGAGTAATAGAGATGGAGTTTACCAAGCACCTCTAATTATGTAACTGTTATTTCTTATGCTTCTTATAAAAAATACAAGTACAAGTAGGTCGTAGGTAAAGTATAGTACGTAACTCGTGTTGTAGAGCATTTTACGCACTCACGGAATTACGCACTCGCCGCTGTGCGGCATCGTGCGTAACTTTTCCATTCGTGCGTAAAATGCTCCTTACCACACACGTTACGTAATATACTATTACCTACGACCCCCCCTGTAATCAGTCAATAACACACATTCGGTATCAATCTAATGACGTCTATTACGCACTGTAAAAAAAACGCACAGCTGTAAAAGCAATCGCAGCAATATCTTAGCAACTGTCTATAGACGTCACCATTTTATTCAAAATTTACTATTTGAAAACATTCGATATGGCCATGTTTAACTATGAAAAGCCCAAATGGCTAAGTATATGTATTGATTATAATTGAAAAATGGTTTTTGCATCATCAACAATATATTAATAATGATTAAACGTTAGTTCTTTAATGTGCTTCTTTCATTGGTAATAGAGTAATAGAGAGGGAGTTTACCAAGCACCTCTAATTATGTAACTGTTATTTCTTATGCCTCTTAAAAAAATACAAGTACAAGTAGGTCGTAGGTAAAATATACAACGTAACGTGTGTTGCAAAGTAAGTAAAATGCTTCTTACCACACACGTTACGTAATATACTATTATATTATATCACTTTATTATAATGAGCTTTCTTACCTAGGTGGAGAATCATCTAAAGCAACAGATTATACCCACATCGGAGCTATCTTGGAATTTAAATATTGTTCAAAAATATCAAATATGTTCAAAGGAAATGATAAATTAGCATATCTATCAGGATGGGGAGCTTCTTGGGGCTTTTTGGACAAAGGATCAGCCGTTGTCTTCGTAGACAATCATGACAAACAGAGAGAAGATGGTCATTTGATATATAAAGATAGTAAGAAGTATAAGATGGCCAACGCCTTTATGTTGGCACATCCATATGGAATTCCTAAAGTTATGTCCAGTTATGCTTTTGATGACACTTTTCAAGGTGAGATTATATCATCACATATTATTAGTAATAATAATATTCATTTATTTTTTGATCATGAAAATGATATTGAATGTGTCATTATGAGAACATATAACTACCTAATACATAAAAAAACACAAACAGTCAAAAGTCAAAAGTTCAGCACAACACAAGTTGTTGTACATACAGGGTGGCGCATTAGAAACAGTCCACCTCAAATTGTCTGCGGGGGAGGTTTTGCGGCAAACCCCAAGAGTCGTCTATTTTGTTTTCGCTGGGGACCACTTTTGATGGTTAACTTATGGTCTTACGGTCATCCCCTTAAGGGCGAGTTGTACCAACAGTCAGCTAAACCTGGTTTATCTAACCATAGGGTTAAATTTAACAAAAGTTTAAACCGGTACGTGTTGTACCAGTGGTGTTTTCGTGCCGTTTTGTTAATCAATCATTTTGAAAGGTTGGTATCAGTGAATGCTGGACGAATGAACTACTGTGGAGTAAATTACTTACGTCTGGTCAATGAAAAATATAAAAGAAGAATTTTTAATGTGATTTCAACCCCCAGTCTCAGTTTACATTCTCAGTTCCTGAAGTGTTTTTTATTTTGCATATTATTTTATTTGACTAAAAATGAATAAAAATAAAAAAAGGTCAGAAAACCTCACTGCCAAAGAAGAACGCCTCCTCTTGGATTGCGTCAAGCAACAGTGGAGCGTTATTAAAAATAAAAGGACTAACGCAGTCAGTAATGACGAGAAAATGGAGGCGTGGAAAAAAGTCGCTCTTAATTTTAATACATCTTAGCGATCGCCACAAGGACTTTGGCATTTCGGAATCCTAAAAAACAAATTCACAAACATGAAAAAAAGATTCAAAAAAGCTTTTGCGGAAGAGGAACTGTAGAGACTCGGCACAGGTGGCGGAGAATATCTTCCATCTCCTGCCAATGATATTGATGTGGAACTGAAGGAACTTTTAGGGAAACAAGTCACTGGCCTGTGCTCTCAAGTTGACGATGTCTAAATCTATCCAAAATTTCCTGGTCATTCCATTCTGTAAAATGGTTAGTTCGTCGCCGAATGTTTTGTGGGTGACTCGGATATACTTGTAAATTTTCAAGTTCATTAAAATCTACGTCATCACCAAAATTCAGTATATCGGGATATTCCATTATATTTGGTAAAAATGAAAAATTTACAGAATCCACTGACAGTTGAACAAAGTTTTTAGGTTAGGAAACTAGGGTTATTATTTTAACCACTCAGTTAACAAACCCGTTGGCAAAACTCTGGTTACCCACTGATCCAGTTTGGTACAACACCCATTTTGCTTAAACCATTAGTTATGTTTTAAACCTTGTTGGTACATCTCGCCCTAAAAGGGGTGACTAACCCTTCGAGAATCTTTGATGGCATAGGGGGTCGAGTGCCACATAATTCGAAAGGTATTTAGGAGAGAACAACACACACAGGCTCCACAAAAATTGAATGTGTGGGCTGGGGTTTTTGGAGATAATGTTGGTTGGTCCGTTTTTTCCTACCTCATAGCTAGACGGGTGAATCTTATCTTAATTTGCTCGAAGACCTCCACCTCTACCCCCAATTTCTGAAGATAATGGAAAACGATGATCAGATCCCAGAAAATGATTTTTTTTCAACAGGATGGTGCTCCACCACACTAAGCACACTCCTGTACGTGAATGTTCAGATCAACATTTTCCCGCACATTGGATTGGTAGAAGAGGTTCCATTGAATGGCCCCCAAGATCGCCTGATCTATCTACGTTGGACTTTTGCTCATGGGGTTATTTGGGAAGTGTTGTTTACGGAACGCAACCGAGCTCTTTAAAAGATCTTCGCCACCAGATAACTGTGGTGTGATGAAATAACTCCTGTTATGCTACAAAATGTTCGGAGCAGTGTTGAACAAATATGTATTGTCAGGCAGCAATTAAAGCCCTGAGTGGATATACCATCAACTCAGGACTTGCTGACGAATGTCGAGAACGACTTGCTGATCTTGCAAGTCGGAACGCAGTGCGGCTAGAATGGATTCCGGCCCACTCTAGTTTTGAAGGCAACGAAATGGCGGATGCACTGGCTATGGAAGGGGCGGCAGCTCCTTTCTGCGGCCCGGACCCGACCCTCCTCCTAACAATACAAACAATACGCAAGGTGACGAGGAAGTGGCTGAGGAACCAGCACCTCGCTCATTGGAATGCTCTGCAGGGTCCTAGACAATCCAAACTTCTACTGAAGGAATGGACTGATGGACACGCTGGGGCAGCTATTGAACTACCAAGATATAGGTCGAGAAAGATAGCAGGACTCCTAACAGGGCACTGCTGTGTGAAGAAGCACCTCTACAACCTAGTAGTAGAGGAAAGTTCCCTATGTAGGGGTTGCGGCATGACTGACGAAACGTCAGTCCATGTTCTCTCGAAGTGTCTACACAGGCGAATCTTCGGAGTCCCTGTCATGGCCCCTGGAGACACAAGCAGGCATCAACTGAAAAAGGTTGTGGCCTTTATTGAAGGGCTTCATGGATGTCTAGGTAGCAGAAATGGCACAATGGGCTCGCCAGTGGCCTCAGTGCCGGAACCATGACTTTAGTTTGGCTAGGTCAAGGCTCGCCTGCACATTCTGTAGTAATAGTAGTAGTGTATTGTTGCTAGGAAGTGAACGGATCACAATTTGAACATTTACTTTGATTAAAACTTTTCTGACAACTTTTTTTTTATTTCTTCCACTCACACTCTCAGCTGGAACTAAGTACCCATAGAAATTTAGTTTCTCGTTGAATAGGGAATGAATTACCATCAACCCTCACCATCATCGTGATCAGGTTTACTTCTTGACCAGATACCAAGCATGATGTGTCATCCGCAATTTGATACACTGCTAATGGTGTGGATAGAGCTTAGAACATAAAGTAGTAAGGAATGATCCTTACGCCAAGGACAGTTAACCGGGATGGTTATCCAAAATGGCCGCCGCAGAATAGATTATATCAGTGGCGCCGTACCTAATTTTAATGAGGATAAAATTATTTCTATAAAATGGAATTAATATTTTCAATAACTTGATTGAACATTTTTACGAGTGAATAGTTTATCAAAACATTATTTTAATGGCATTATAGACATTAAAGTTGGTAAAATAATAATGATATGCTGAAAATAAAATTGATATATTTGTTTATAAACTAAAAAATAAAAATG
Source organism: Galerucella pusilla (assembly GCA_910591695.1). Taxonomy (NCBI): domain Eukaryota; kingdom Metazoa; phylum Arthropoda; class Insecta; order Coleoptera; family Chrysomelidae; genus Galerucella; species Galerucella pusilla. Next base: position 27,320 of record CAJUYI010002166.1, read on the forward strand.
ATACGCCCATGTCATGTCATATCATGTCAAGTGAAAATTTAGATTAGGAAGAACTATGTGTATTTTTTGGAATTTTCAACATAAAGACCAATATTCACATCTGTAGATTATAATTATTATAATAATATGTACTCACCGATGAAAAGTAATTTTCAAAGCATCGTTTTTAGCGGTCTTTGAAGGTCCACAAGCACTACAACTAACCATTGTCTTAAAAACTATATTTATATCACTGAGAGTATTATATAACGTAACCGAAAAACCAACTTAACCTTAGAAAATCCTATTATAAACTAAAACATCTGAGTTAGTTATAATCGGCAAAATATAACATATGAACGAACTTTTAAACAGCGACCAAACAAACATTAAGTAATAAAATGGTTATCCAAAATGGCCAACTTTGTCTCTTTTATTTATAATGGGAGTTGTAGAACACGCTCCTTCCTTACTACATTATGTTCTAAGGGATAGAGCCTCCGGAAGATCATTTACATAGTATTATGAATAAAAGGGGTTATACTTTGGCAAGTTTATCTGAAGCCGTGAAAGGAATGTAGTCAAAAACATTCGACATTGCCACGTTTAACTATGAAAAAGCTAAAGTGCTAAGTATGTAGTGATAATTATTAGAAAAGGGACTTTTTATTATTAACAATATGATTAAACGTTAACTCTTTAATGTGCTTTTTTCCTTGGATTTTGTCTATTAACATTATTTTTCCAATTCATGAACATTAAAAGATGAACACTTTTCCAAATTTACTATGGGCTTCTTCAAGCTCTGGCAGCGTTGTGCGAGAACCATAATGACCGCACCCTCCGAACTACATAATTGGTGATCTTTATCGAAGGGCCAGACCAGCTGACTTCTTATTGGCAGGCGCCCGCGTGTTTTCTTCTCTCTCACTTCGTCAATTGATTGATATTGATTTATACAGTGGCGTTGTTATTGTCAGTGACATTTGTATTTTCAGTTTTACTCAGTAAAATAGGTACCGTACGCCATTTGCACGTATATGTCAGATGGGCGCTATGTTTCTTCGCCTCTTACCGATGCCTCGTAAGTTCAGGTGAACTTGCCAAACTATAGGAATATAAGTTCTTGGCGGATTTAAGTCACAAAATGTATACAGTATTGTCAGTGGTTATGAGTCCCGGATTCACCCAAAAATAAACCTCAGTCGGTTGTTGGATGTTCCAAGTTGAACCAAAACCGTGAAAGTTATCCCTTCTTGGAGTGTTTCCAAAAATTTGGTGGCGACATTCGTCTTGAAAGTGGATCAAGTAGCAACAACTTCTTTTGAAGATCGAATAACTATTGATGTTTATTGGTACATATCGATTAGTTTGTCAGAAGTAATTGCTTGGTTTCGAAAAGCCAACCTTCGAAGATAAATGGTTCTCCACTAAATGTGCAAGTTCTCACACAGCTCGACCAACAATTGCGTTTTGAAAGCAAGAAAACATCGAATTGTTGGAACATTCTCCAAGCAGCTCCACCCTAACAAATTTTTCACTTTTTCAAAAATATTGAATAAATTTCAAAAACTCTAATTTGTGTGTATCAACAAGCAAGTGGAATAACTGCTTCTAGAATTGGTTCCAAAGGATGCAAAAATGCTTAAAAGTTGTCTACTGTTTTTTTACATCCAAATTATGCAAAATATAAAAGATTATTTTTTTCACTTGTCAAAATCTAACATTTTGGTGGTTTTAACCAATAGCAATACATGATTCTAACCAATCATTCGGTATTACACTGATAATTTTTTACTGAATATAGTAACCAATCAAATCACTTGATTTCAAGTCATGTGTCAAATTTCATCCAATCACCGCTGTATTACAGCGATAATAACCTACATGTGGTGTTTTCAGTTTGGTGTTTATTTTTTATTAAAAATTAATTAAACGTCAAACTGACAATTGGATTAAAAATGTCGCGAAGATTTGGTATTGCATCTAACGATTCAATTAATTTACCAATTGTACTTTTCACAACTGTAGTTTTAAACAAAAATTAATAATATTTGTTTGATTAAAACTAATAAAGTTTGTAACGTCAGATAGACAATCAATTTTTTGATATCTACAAGGTAACAATTATCTTATCGAATACTCCTCGGGTCTTGATAAATACTCAAAATTTTGTCGTATAGAATCCTTCAAGCGTGTTCCTCAAAGATAATAGCCCTCGGTCTGCGGCCTTGGGCTATTATCAAGCAACACGCTTTCAGTATTCTCTATGACAAAATTATCTCGGTATTATTAAGACCCTAGGGGTATTACTACTGATAATTCTGCTTCCTCATCGATAATACCTTGTTTACATTGAAACGTCAAGATTTTACTTTGAATTTGTCATTATTGACAACTAAAAGTGCTTCGAAGTTTATTGAAAAATGAACACAAACCGATTCAGTGCCATCACTCAAGGGAATATTGAACATTTAATACAAAATTCCACTCCACAATTGATGAAAAGAATAATCTTCCAAAATTCAACTCGGTCTTCAAATTATATCACATAATTTTTTATTTTCATCACTCAAACTTGTTTATTTGAGGCAAAAACATTCAAACAAACCGAATTTAGATGAAATCCTTCGTCCTAACGGATTCGTGATTTTATCAATCGGTTTGTTTTCATATTTTTGCCAAATAAACAAGTTTTCATGGAAAATAGAAAATTATCGATAAAATTTGAAGCACTCGTGGTATTACCTTTGATAAATAAGATTTCAGTCCTCAGAGAATGCAGACAACGATTTCAAAAACTCTATTTTGTGTGTATCAACAAGCAAGTGGAATAACTGCTTCTAGAATTGGTTCAAACGATGCAAAAATGCTTAAAAGTTGTCTACTGTTTTTAACATCTAAATTATGCAAAATATAAAAGATAAATCCTCTACATTCTTTGCTTGGAATACATGTTTAAACACTTTTTTAGGTCCACCCAAAGATATCGACCATAATTTGCTGTCCCCAATTACCACTCAGAATACGTGTGGCAACGGATACATTTGCGAACATCGTTGGAGACAGATTTACAATATGGTTAAATTCAAAAATTTGGCAGGCGATCAACCTGTGACGAATTGGTGGTCGAACGGTGATCAACAAATAGCTTTTTGTAGAGGTTAGCGAACACATTAACTTATTTATTCAGTTGAGTTATTAAATAGAAATAGTATTTACATTCCGTGATTTTAGCTATTATTTTGATGACAGAATGTAGGCTACAATCAATTATTGATTATTGATGTCAAAATTACGTCGAATCAAATGGTTGAATATTTTATTGAAAGTTATTTCCAGCGCACATTTTATGAAGTATTTGAAAAATTTGACAGAATAAAATTCAGATGAGTGAATTCGACAAAATCAGCTAAGATGATCTGTATCTGTAGCTGTAGAGTAGGGAGGGTGAGTGTAGGCTCACAACACTTAGGCCACATGTGACCCATTATACATATTCCCCAAGGAGTTGTCCTCTTAGGGCATCGTCCATCCTGTCCTTCTCCCTGCCCTGCCCATCTCCTTTATATCGGCAGGTGTAGGCCAAGACTCACCGAACACACACTCTCTTATTGATGATAACTCCGGACACTCGCATAAGACATGCCTGACAGTTTCATCTTCCTGTTCACACATCCTGCATAGAGGTGTGTCCACTAGCCCCATAACATGGAGGTGTTTCCTTAGTTGACAGTGGCCAGTTAGAAATCCTACTGTTAAACGTAGGTTTTTCCTGGTCAACGCCAAATATTTCTCCGGCGCCAGCTTCCCAGGGTCGCCCAGGGTGATCCTGGCTAGACTGCATCCTTTGATTCCATCCCATCTATTAATGGAATGAGCATCGGTGTAACGTTTGGTTAGTTCCGCAATTGTCGAAGTCGCTAGAGTCGTTAGGCCGTAGGTGCAAAAAGTAAAACTCACCGGAGACTGGTAGAGATACACCGAGGTGAGAAACACCTACTACAAGGAAATTAGAAAAGCTAAAAGAAATAGCTTCAGAAAATTCTGTGAAGATATAAACACAACACCTGCTGCGGCAAGACTTTACAAAGTTATGGCGAAAAGTAGGGTCAACACAGATATGGCTTTGAGGAAGCCAGATGGTGAATATACCGAAAATGAGGTGGAAAGAGTTCGACTCTTACTAGTTACTCATTTTCCAGGGAGTACCCCAAATAGGGGAGATTATCCTCTCGAAGTTCACAATAGGCCTTCGAGAGAAAGTATTACAATGGCCAGACACATTTGTAGTAACGATAGGTTGAAATGGGTCATGAACACCTTTTCACCTTTCAAGGTACCAGGAGCAGATGGAGTTTTCCCAGCATTGCTCCAGAAAGGACAAGACGAAATTCTACCGCATCTGGTTAGAATTAGTCGAAGCAGCTTAGAACTGGGTTATATACCTGAAGCATGGAGAAGAGCAATAGTAACCTTCATTCCAAAAACTGGAAAAAGGGACACAACAAAACCCAAATCCTTTAGACCAATAAGTCTAACATCGTTTGTACTCAAAACGATGGAAAAGGCTATTGATAACCATATTAAAACGGAAATCCTAGAGAGACTACCTCTCCATTCATGTCAGCATGCTTACCGGGCAGGCAGATCTACGGAGACTGCACTGGTACAACTGACAGAGGATATCGGATGTGCTTTGGACAACCAATAAACTGTAGTATGTGCATTTTTGGACAAAGAAGGAGCCTTTGACAATACTCCACATGAGGCTGTCAAAAGAGCATTGAACAGTAGAGGTGTAGACAGCACAACATCCAAATGGATGTCGGAACTGCTCACCACAGGAATAGCAGAGACGAGGACGAGCAAAGACATTGTCTCCATCTGCACTACCAGAGGATGCCCACAGGGAAAAGTAGCATGCCCAATAATGTGGAGTCTGACGGTTGACGAACTCCTGTGTGATTTGACGGATCTCGGAATATCCTGCCAAGGATATGCCGACGATATTGTCATAACAGCCAGGGGGAAATTCGAAAACACCCTTTGTGATATTGTACAAAAGGGTCTGAACTATACAAATAGCTGGTGTAGGCAAGTGGGACTTAGCATCAACCCCACTAAAACCATCCTGATAGCCTTCACTAAGAAAAGAAAACTCAACCTCAAAACCATAAAACTTGATGGGAACGAGACAAGAAGTCAAGTATCTAGGTTTAACTCTAGACAGTAAACTCCTGTGGAACAAACACGAAAAGGAGATTACATACAAGGCAAAAATGGCTCTAATGATGTGCAGGAATCTGGCAGGAAAAAACTGGGATTGTAACCCAAAAATCCTAAGCTGGATGTACACTGCCATAGTGAGACCAATCATCACTTATGGAGCCATTGCGTGGAGTAGTAGAACTAACTTTATTATCTTCAACCACATAGCCTCCCAGAATGTTTATACAGTCAATATAGAAAATCACTTAATCCAACCCTCACAACACTGCAAATACCTTGGCATAAACCTCGACCATAAACTAAATTTCAACTATCACACAAAGGAAGTAAGAAAAAAGTTATTGCAAGAGCTAAGCATTTTAGAACTTTGACTTACAAAAATGAAGGGATCAGCATAAAAGTAGCAAGTGATATATACCAAATGATATGTAGACCACTTCTGGAATATGGCTCGATATTATTTCAAACCTGCTCGAAACCAGCCCTGAACAATCTACAAGTAGCAGAAACGACTTGCCTCAGAAGCATAACTAAATTAAGACACTCTCAGAACCCTATACACTGTCCATCAAACCAAAGGCTATATAATACTGTCAACATCACACCTATTTTGGAGAGAATGGATGAGTTGAGCAAGAAGTTCGTAAAAAATCTGAACATGGAAATGCTTCAAGACATGATCATAGCCCGAGATCCGAACATACCACCAAAAAGGAAAACTCCAGAAGAGCCCCTGTGGACAAATATATTGAGTATCAAAGCAAAAGCTGCGAATTAATACAATATAAATCAGACTCTAATTTAGACAGATACTTTTCTATTTACATTTAAAATTTTTTTTTTGCTGTTCAGTTATTGTTTCTAGATTAAAAAAAAAAAAATTTGTTATACAAAAAAAATTGTAAGAATCTGTGGCAGAAAGACCTCGGTCGTTAGCCAGTTGGGTAACCAATAAAGATAATCTCCTCCTCCTCCTAGTAATTGTTGATATTTTTTGCAGGTAATATTGGTTTTATCGCTTTTACCAATTGGGGAGACCTGAAAGCGAAACTTCAAACTTGTCTTCCTAGAGGAAAATATTGTGATGTAATATCCGGTGATATTGAAAATGGAAGATGTACTGGAAAAACTATTATAGTCGAACAAGATGGTAGAGCTGATATAAATCTATTGACAACTGATGAAGACGGAGTTTTGTGTATCCATAAAAATTCCAAACTCACATAACATGTAAATTTGTCGAGAGTTGAATAAATTTATATTTGCAAAGTTTGTCTTCCCTATTTGGTTATGCTCAATGAAAACTATGGCGCACATTTCACTTACCTTTTGCAGATGCTAAAAAATAAGTGAAGGCGGGGTATGATCTTGTTATGTTTAACAACCTCTTTGATCAAACTATTCCAAATGATTTTTCCTAAACCCTTTTGCTACGTCCTTGTCGGCCAAAATAATATTTCTAATACCTCCATCTCAAGTCGGAGATTGAATTTCGATTATAAATACGGGCATTGAACTCTAAGTTTTTTTAACTAAACGTGTTGTCAGTCCTCCAGTTGGCTCACCCACCGGTGGTGTGCCAGCACTATGCTTCAGAGCACAACCAAATCAAGCATTCAACAGAATAAAGTCAGGGTTAAAATTGGCCTCCAAAAACTATCACTGGCTCCCGGGCTATTACATTCGACGTATTGTTTCGATTGAAACCGGAACACCAGAAGAATTCAAAAGTCGGTGTATGTATTATTGATTTGACAAGTACTCAGAGGTTCTCTATTGGTATTAACAGTCAGATAACTATCTTGAGTGGGGGGACATTTTTATTTATTAGATATATTTATGGTGAATCGTGAACAATTATTCAATACAATTGAACTCTGTCCACTTCCCTCCTTTCTAGTAAAATTAACAACTTTAGTATCCACACTTGATACTCCGGAAACGCCAGAAAATATTTTATTGCCGATGTTCGACTTATTGGCTAGCGAGTCCTCAATATAGCTCTCCGCGACAGCGGAAGACTTTCATCCTCCATGCTGCTTCAACATTGGTATGTCCCCACCAGAATGCACCAGCAACGTGGCCGAAGTTCTGCGAAAGCAGTGCCCGGTATACTCTTTCGCATGGGATAGTCCCAGAAAAGTAGCAATTTCTTCTGGCATTTTACCGAATTTGTGAATGCCAATGAATTGATGATGTGCTTTACCGTTCGCATACTCATAGAAGACACGCTGATTATTGAAATTCGAGGGTCTAGGCTGCATATTTTCTGTAAACGCTTAAATGTTCCGTTACTACAAAAGATCTTAATCTTTTGGTCTTAGTATTTGGTAGCATAAATAGCAATTTGTCGCCCATATTATTTATATCATCTGTTTTCATTTGCAAAAGCTCATCACATCTACAAGCCCCAGCGACTGCAACAATAAGTAAAACCTAAAATATAAACTGAAAATTAGTTGAGTTAACTGTATAAACCCTCACTTCGTGGAATCTACTCATCATATGGTTTTAAATGAAACTAACTGTTTCTAAATGACTTTAGAAACAGTTAGTTTCATTTAAAACCATATGAAAATTAGTTCTTTAATCCATAATAGATCATTTTCAATATATTCCTACCTTCGTACACAAATACAGTTCATCTGGGGAATCTGATAAAAATTTCTCGATTTCTTCTGTTTGGAAAACTCGAGTTTTTTTTGCATGGAAACCGTCTGACTGGCGTTTCAAAAAAGCCCGTTACTTCAGGTATTTTGCCAAATCAATGTTATTTTTCCTGTTCAGGGTAGCTTTCAACATCGAATAGGTAGACCATAACGTTGAAGGCTTCATTTTCTTTGAAAGATCGGAAAAATAGACAATCAGCACATTTTCAGAGAAAGATCCTATATATTTCTTCTCTCTATATTCCATGAATCTGCTGTATGTGAGTTCATATACAGTTCTTGAGTTTTCCGGTAAAAGGTTAAATTCCACATCTCGCGCCTGTTCTCTTATCTCAGGTGGTGTTAATTGCATCAATTCATCCTCACTTTGCAGTAAATCCATTTCTAACATGACAACTTTTCAAAATTGACAATGACAAAGTAAACAGTAAACAAACATATTCAACAAACGTCATCAGCGGTAAACATAGTAACGCAGAGCCCAGTTAAATAATTTAGTTATTTATATATTGATAATGAAACGCTATTTAAATATGAAAAAGTCGATTTTGCGTGGAATTGGAACAAATTTGAAGAAAAAATTATATGTTTCACACGGCAGAAAAGCAGATTTAATGCCTAGTAAAACAAATAACTATTTGTAAAATTTTTTTGAAGCAGTTTATTTACAAGCATAGCTAAGAAGGTCCTTTGTCATTAATGATTGGAGAATTATATCCAAGAAATTGAGTGGGTTCTAAAAACTTTTGAGATTTAGATAATAACAGCAGGTGCCGCAAGCGAACATTAGCTTCATTCTATTTGTAATAATATCAATTCCCATTCGTAGTTTTCCGAAGCTTTATAATTAAGAGGCAAAAAGTGAATAATCTCTATTTTATTAGCCCTTTTTGAACGACGTATGACACTACTCTTTCATTACCCTCATATCAGCTTGAAACATGTATTCCCCACATATGCTCAACGTATATACTCACATGCCGAAAGATATTCCCAAAGGATGCATTTCCAACGTCAAGAGGAGATGTAGACAGGGAATACGTGAACCGCCAATATACATATATTCTGGAAATTACGAAAAGCACGGTTCACTTTTTATAAGCTCCAGAACACGTGTTAGGTGTTCAGCCTGTTGAATTTTACATTAGTTGATGTTTGACACTTTCTCGTTTTCTTTTTAAAGTATATTGAGTCACTATTTTAAATGTATACGCCAATATAAAATATCGAGGGCAAAAATTCGGAAAAGTAAATTGAAAGGGATCAGTAGAATAGTTTATCATACACCAAGGTGGCGAATACTATTATTATTGTCCGAGCGGAATTAGGTGCCAGGCTTATACAGTGTGGAAACCACTTTTGGAATAAAATTCTTTGTCATTATACATAATATAATATATTGTAACATGTTGTACCTTGATAATAAGTTACTATGGTAAAACAAGTCTTATCGTTTAATTTACTAAAGGCAAATACTTGATAGATTCTATTTCATAGAAATAGTAAAATAAAACCAGAATATAAAAAAAATTATATTAGATCATAAGATTGTTTGTAACTAGTTTTACGTTGTGTAAGTGGCACCAAAGTGATTCTTGAGAATTTCAAAAAAAAAGTGAATTATTTTCAAGTGGACTTTCAAAGGTCAAAATTCTAAAAGAAAACAAACTTTTGAATATTTGATTTTGTCAAGAATGTCAAAGTAAACAAACCATTGATTACCTGTTTCATAAAGTAGGACAGGAATTACTTGGAGTAGGTTTGTTTTAATCCTGGCAGAATGAACACAGAAAAAAGAAAAAGCTATTCCATTGTTGCTAGGAGACGGAAATTTTTTCTAAGGAAGAAGGAAGAGCCATATTGTTTTTTGGGTTCTGTTTGAAAATTTTCGAATATAACTGATTATATCCAGTACCATTTTCACCATTTCTACAAGTCCTAGCTCCAAAGTTCAAGACACATGGTCTAGGGATGATTTACGATTTACACTGTCCAGTAGCTGAAACCACAATATTTTATTAAGCATACCTGAAAGAAACAGGTACATGAGATTACCAGGTATCAACCCTATAATATTTTGCAAAATATTCGCATACTATACCTAAGTACGTACAATTTCGTTAATTTGGCCCAAAATATCTAAGTACCTAATACACAACATAATGAACATTGAAGTAAATTTCTCGGTAGATCTATCTAAATTCTGAAAGACTTTCTTAACAGCTGATGAAATGCTGTCAATATTGATCATATTTATTGAAAAACCAATTATTAATTATAGTTGAAGTTAGTTCGTATTAATTGAATTTGAATTACGTGTTGTTGCATTTAAAATTGTAAATTAAAATATAACATAACCTCTAAAAAAAGGATTCCTAAATACAACACGAAATTCAAAATCACAATATTTATTTGACACCCATAAGATGGTTTTATTTTAATTTTATGAAATATTTTAAAACTTAATAGACTTACCTGCTTTTTTTTTATTTTTGCTTAACGTGCCTCGACAGCGCTGGTCATTGGCACAGAAAAAATAAATACAAATATTTAAATAATTTTTACAAATATTTAAATTAGATTTTACAGTATAGATTGGTAGCTTTCAGGAACTGTAAGACTTTCTTGATTTCGGTAGGGCAGTGAAGCATTTCCTTGAGGTTGGGCTTAAGATTAAGTTGTTTGTATATAGCAGCAAATTGTTTGCAGTTCGTCAGTATGTGCTTAACGGTCACAATATCGTTACAGCTATAGCAAACGGGACGATTTCCTGAAGACATCAGATATCCGTGTGAGAGTTTGGTATGACTGATTCGGATTCTTCTGATTGTAGTAGCCTCTCTCCGGGTTAAGAAGTTCAGGGAGAGAGGAGAAGTGGATGGATGGATATCATGAAGTGCTGTCGTACTATTGCGCCAAGGTGTCGCCAAGAATCTTGTGTAGCGTTTTTGAAGTGGATCTTCAGGTCGGTTGCGAGTTGGACAATGTGTGTTGAGTCGTTACTGTTGTTACTTACCTGTTGTTTAAAGTCACATAAGAATTTATGTACGTGACATAAAATCACGTAAACTTGTTGAACATTATTCTTATGAACACAGTTACATGTTTTGTTTTGTTCCTCATTGTGTATTTCAGCAACGCATGAAATCATACCATTATTATAATAAATAATTTCCATTTTGTAACACTACATATTTGTTTTACTATAAATAACTTTTCTTCTTTTTTATTTGCTAAACGTTACACCATAAAAATAAAAATAAATTACACCACTCTTTTATATTTCTGCCATAATCATAGAATAGAATAACATATTATTTCGGTCAAGGTCAAATCTTTTCATGGAACTCATCAGAACTCATGCTACAGGATGACAATACTGAAGCACGACCCATAATGAGAATAAGATTGTTGTAGTTGGGAATTATCTTTAGTTTATTATTCGCTTCTAACGATAAGTAAGATTTTGTCTTTGTTGCTTGACACATTTATTTTCGTCATAGCTCAAGGACTGGCGTCCAGCGGGAAATTCAAAAGGATTAATATTATATCTATTTAAATAATTCACACCTAGATGCAACATACAACAATATATACATTACCATTTAATATATGCTTCACACTCTACACCACATCGTTCACAAACGCACTACGAGAAGCGTTTACCTCGTCGTGTGACTGACACGCACACTGTCTGCTTTCGCTTCTCACATAATCCATAGATGTTTGGTCTTACCCGAAAATATCTTCATATAAAATTATATGACAAAATTGACTAATTAACGAAAAATTTTTATACAGTGCTATTCAAAAGTTCTCTCCCCCCTCGTATCTTTTGAACGGCTACACTTACATTGATAAAATTTGGAGGGTGAAAATAAAGTGTTGTAAACTTCTCTACGAATGGTAACAGGTGACATAATAGTAATAGATGACGTCACAGTGCCACTCTGGCCAATAATTTTAAATAGGACCCTATGGCAAGTGATATATCGTTTGAAAGGCATCGACATTGGCTACATAGCCATATTAATTTTGTTTGGGTTTAAACTAATTTTGACGAATAAATTAAATAAATACCAAAATTATTATTTCACATTTAAATATTGAAGATTTTTCAGTCCGCCTCTGGTTAGTTGTCAAAAAAATTGACGTTTATAATTCAATAGTATTTGTTGCTTTGCTAAGTTTTTCTAAATAACTTAAATATTTATTTTATTATTGTTTAACGATACGTTTAAGAGTTTACATAGGCAAAATTGTACGTACTTAAGCCGACTATCTTGATAATTGGTGAATCTAGAGAGAATCTCCGTGAAGCGGAACGTTTATTCAATGAGAGATACCCAGATCGCCCTATCTCGAGAACTTATTTGAGGGAGCTTCTTCACAAGTTTGAAGCAACAGGTAGTGTTCAAGATGCCAAAGGATCTGGTCGACCAACATTTAGAGATGTTAAAAAAATTGATATAGTTGCTGAAATGGTGGTAAACCCTACTTCCTCTTCAACTAAAGTTGCGTCTATCTGTGAAGTAAGTAAAAGTACAGTACAAAGAGTGATGACTAAAAATAAATTTCATCCATACAAGTTAAAAATAGTGCACCACCTTTCGGATGACGACCTTGACAGAAGACTCGAATTCTGTGAATGTATTACAAATAAAATTAGTAACAACTCACATTACACAATAACAATTTGTTTCAGTGACGAAAGTACTTTTTGCCTGAATGGAAATGTGAATACACAAAATGTAAGGTATTGGAGTGACACAAACCCTCACACCTTATGTGAACAACATACCCAATTTCCAGAAAAAGTCAATGCTTGGGTAGGTATTTTGGGAAACCACATAGTTGGTCCCGTTTTCCTAAATTCAAATTTGAGCGGTGAAGTGTATCTGGAGATGTTACAAAATGCAATTGAGCCGTTAATTTTTGAAATTCTGGAAGATAATCCAGATGAATTCGGCCATCTGGAAATATTATTTCAACAAGATGGTGCTCCTGTACATTATTATGGTGCAGTAAGACGTTACCTGGATGAAGAATATCAAGGTAGATGGATCGGCCGGCGAGCTCCTATAGAATGGCCACCTCGGTCACCAGATCTGACACCATTAGATTTTTTTTATGGGGGTACTTGAAATCCAAGGTTTATACTACGGCACCAGATAGCATTGGCGTTTTGAAAGAAAGAATTGGGAATTTCCCAAGGAAGTACTCTTGGCCCCTATCTATACCTTATGTATACTGCTCATATTCCAACTACCGACGATACTCTAATCGCTACCTTCGCAGATGATACTGCAATAATGTCTTCAGATATAAACCCTACAAGAGTATCAGAAAAACTGCAATACCACCTAAATCTTCTACAAGAATGGCTGGATCAGTGGAGAATAAAAGTCAACAATGACAAGTCCGTACAAATCACGTTCACCACAAAACGAAGTGTCTGTTCACAGGTGACCATTAACAATATGCTGATTCCAGTGAAAAGTGAAGTCAAATATCTCGGACTACAGTTGGATCAAAAGTTGACATGGAAGAAACACATTCAAGCTAGAAAAACGCAACTCAAGTTAAAACTTCAGAATATGAACTGGCTAATCGGCAGAGGTTCACAGTTAACAATGGAAAATAAGATTCTTATAAACAAAATCATCCTAAAACCAATATGGACATATGGCACAGAGCTATGGGGTTGCAGCCATCGAACACTAAAATACTGCAACCATCCAATTTAAAACACTTCGTATAATAGCTAATGCTCCATGGTTTATAAGCAACCACACATTACATACTGATCTCGGTATTCCAACCATCAATAAAGTTATTCAGGCATCAGCCATGAGGAACAAAAAACGCAATGAGAACCATCAAAATCCACTAATATCCAACCTTTATACGGATCCAATAGAACAGAGAAAATTGAGAAGACGCTGGCCAGAAGACCTCATAGGGTGATCAACGGAGACCAGTCAGTGGATGGTGCTCGCCTCAAGTCATTTAGCAAAAAACCATATCATTTACTTATTACTGGATACTTATTGAGTAGATTGTAGATTGTAGATTCTCAATTAAATTGGAAAAAAAATAATTCGATTCGAAATTTCGGACCAAGGGCCGGTTTTACAGGAGAGATTTATACTAGGTATAGTTATTCTGGGAATGAAGTTATACCAGAATTCATACCTAGTTAAAAACTAGTTGGTTTTACGATGCTTTTTTACACCGATATAGCAATTCTGGGAGTAAGAATTGCTACACCGGTGTAAAAATCATCGTGAAACCAACTAGTTTTATTCTGTTGCCGTGAAAAGTGGATGTGTATACTTCATCAACAGCAGAGAACATTAGTAGATGCATTAGGTAGGAAAACTGATTGTTGTGAAGATTCAAGGTTCAAATATCGAATATTTAAAATTGATAGATACCTATCTTATAACTAAATCTAAAACCTATCTTGAAAAAACACTCCATTGCTTCCATTAAAATATCATACCTTTTCATCTTCTGTAAAATTCCTAGATCAGCATTAGAAATTGTCTGGACGAATTGTATAAGAGCGATTATTATGGATGACGTTACTAGGACAAGTATCTTGGAACAAAGTCTCGCTCAACGAACACGAAATGTTACTTTACCATTTTCCATTCTAAAATTATTCTTTGCTTTTGTTGACTTTAAGTACACACCAGTCAACGATTTTGAAGCTTTTTGTATATTTACTCAAGTCTAGCAGTGAAATGGGTAATTATGATAAAGAAAGATGCATCTTACAGTATTTTTTAGTCGGGACAAACAGATGAATCCTCCAAACTAATCATTTGTACAGCAACTTTATGGCAGGTAATACAGCGTGTCTACGGATGGAGTATCCTATAGGTGAAGAATTTTTAAATATTAACTTAGTCTGGAGTCTGACTTTTTGACATTTCTTCACATATTGGCTAATATCTCGGGAACCTTGAGGTTTGCAAGCTTCAAGTCTACGCCATTCGATTCAGAATTGAATTTTCTATGATAAGATAAGATATGATAAGATAAGCACGCATTTTGTATTATTTATTGTAAAATATAACTACTGACCTATTATGTGAAAGCATTTAACGTTGTATGTAACATAAAATCCTAATTAATAATAAATTTTAATGAACAATTTATTCTAAACAAAACTAGCCACCAAAAGTATGATCCCAACTATAATATTGAACTAAAGGTTCAAAATGTTCACCGTTAACATCAATGCAATGCTGCAGAATAGTTCAAATGATTGACTAACATTTCTCAGCATATCAACGTTAGCAGATCGAAATGCCGCACTAATTATCTCTTCCATGTCATCTCTTTTAAAAACTTATTCCTCACAAGACCCGAAAAAAATTAATTATACTTTGTTAAATCGGGTTACCGAGCTTGTCAATCAGTTGGGCCCCCTCTTACAGCATTGCATTGATGTTAACGGTGAACACTTTGAACCTTCAGCTTAATATTACGGTTAGGATTATACTTTTGGAAGCTAGTTTTGTTGAATGGATTATTTATTAAACTTTATCATTAATTAGGATTTTTTGTTACATACAACGTTTATTGCTTCCACATAATAGGTCAATAATAATAGTTTACAATAAATATTACCAGATAACTCTGTTTTTATAAACTTTGGGTATAGGGAATGCTTGACAAAAATTAAAGTTATATAATCGAAGATTCTATTTTTGCTATAAAATACAGGGTATTCGATTTGAAAGAAGAAAGAAAATGATAGGTTCGAGTTTTCGTTCACCCTGTATATAAGAAAGAATATAATTGAGATTCAATAGGATACGGAGATATTGCATCATAATTCTGTTTAGCAAAATACATTTTTTTCCTTCAACGTTGAACAAGCTACAGAGCGTTGATTTATCTAAGATTTTCACATAAATGTCTCCATATCTTTTGAAGGACTCTGTATAACGTGACAAAACCTCATATCAAAAGCTTTAAAAAAATGTAACCAATCCGAATACGGTATAATATACAGGGGTTCCCATTTTAAGAATCATAAGTTCGGTTTGTAACGGAGTTATGCAGCACTCTGTATAGTTCGATAATTTCAAAATATGGACCTTCAGCACACCTACTATTTTTGTTGATAACAATTTTCGATATCTCTTAAAATAACAAAATAACCCATATACCGAAGTTTGTCGTAAGATTGGTACACCCTGTATATCTAAAGCCTTCATCAGGTATAAACTCGAACTTCACAATTTGATTGGAATACTACAATTTAATTAGGACAACGTGTGTGATGATTACGGTGAGATGTTAAAAATGTAATTGGTCTTTTCAGTTCCCGATACAGTTAATCTTCACTTCGCGTCCTAAGATGTGGAACAAAGAGAATAGAATATTATTTACCTAAGCTATAAGCGATGGAACAACACAACATTTGAATTAGTGAAAAGCCTGAACTGAAGAAGTATTTGAGACGGAAGATCGCTAAAAATATACAGACCTTCAACATAAACATAATTATACAGGGTGTCAATTTGAAAAGTTCCTAGGCGAATATCTCTGAAATTGGAAAAAATATAAAAACGCAATTTGGTACCAAAGTGATAAAGGTGTGAGGAACTGGAATTAGGATATTTTGGTTGTGTGGTGAGCAATCCCTTGAGCCTAACCTATCCCCAAAATTTTTAATGGCACTACCTCATTTTTCATACCGTCAATTGAAGGTCTCTCGAGTAGTGTTTACCTGTACAAGAATTCTGTTTTCTAATACACAGAATCCAACAAAAAGTATAATTCAAATGAAATAATCTGTGTTTTCATCAGAGATCGCACAGCCTTGATCTCATCAAATGTGATTTGGACAAGCTACAAATAGCCTTGAATTCTCATAAACCACCTCCACAGATACTCCTCAGCTGAAAGTTTTCACCCCAATTTTTTAATTTAAATTTCAGGTTGTGTAAGAATGAGACATTTTATACAGTTTTAAATTTTTAAACAGGGAAATTTTTTTTTTAAATGGTTATAATATGCAGGTTTTGATGTTGAATTACATAGAAGCGACAAATTCAAGCAAATCTTTATAGGCTAGAAAAAGATAAGAAGAAAACTTGAGCCTTATTTCTACTTGCCATTTCGTGGAAAAAATTATATATTTATTGTGTTGCTGGTAATCTGGAACAATGGGATGGTCTGGTTGAAAAATAAGATAAACTTTTATATCGGTTTTACCAGATTTATGCTTAAAATGAGGTAAAAACAAAATACAAAAAAAAATTTTGTAGTAATTTTTGCCCCTTACTAATTATTTTCAATAAGAAAATACACGTAAAAACAGTTAAAGCAAGCTCAAATCACATTTCACAAACAAAATAACAATTTAAAAACAGTTTTCCACCACGTTTTGATATATTTTTGATATGAATAGCTTGAAATAATTTATATCTCCATCAATTCGGATTTTTTTTGACGCCGTTCGAATAGAAAACTTAACTTCCCTTACTAAGGTAGGCGCCTGCTTCAGATTATCGCCTGTGCAGGGTTTTGCCTTTGGGACGTTATTCTCAGGCATTGTGACATCACTTAACACCGTGAATCTACGTAAACCCAAAAATTGTATGAACTTAAGTAAATAATGTATACTTTGGCAAGTTTATCTGAAGCCGTGAAAGGAAAGCAGTCGAAATCATTCGATATTGCCACGTTTAACTATGAAAAAGGTAAAGTGCCAAGTATGTAGTGATAATAATTAGAAAAGGGACTTTTTATTATTAACAATATGATTAAACGTTAATTCTTTAATGTACTTATTTCCTTGAATTGTTTCTATTAACATTATTTTTTTAATTTATGAATATTAAAATATGAGTACTTTTCCAAATTTGTTATGGGCTTCTTCAAGCTCTGGCAGCGTTGTACGAACACCATAATTACCACACGTTCCGAATTACATAATTGGTGATTTTTATCGAAAGCTAACTTCTTATTGGCAAGCGCGTGCGTGTGTTATTTCCTCTCACTTCATCATTTGACTGATATTGATTTATCCAGTGGGTTTGGTATTGTCAGTGACCTTTGTATTCTCAATTTTACTTGGCAAAATAGGTACCGTACGCCATTTGTACGCTTATGATAGATATTGTAACATGTCGATCGACCTGTTCCGATTTGACGAAATAATTTCGATTTTACCGCTTGTCGTCATAGTAAGCACTTCCAATATAGTTCTGTGATCTAAATTTCTCTTATCGTTGACCGTTACGACAATTGACATATGATGTCAACGCTCGATTCTAGGAGGTGGTTTTCACTTTTTTCCGTTACCGACCCTTGAGTAGCAAGGACGTATCTTTCTACCGTCTCTTAAATTTAATTGTTTTACCTTAAATTGCTGTGGTAAGCACAGCTGCCAGGTTACACCTGCTAAATACTGTTACTGCCAGTTTACCACTGCCAGGATATCCCTGCCAGGTTACACCTGTAAATTACCGTTACCGCCAGTTCCACTTCAACACCTTTCCACTTCAACTTCAGGACCTTTCCACATCAACTTCAGGACCTTTCAGCTTCAACTTCAGGACCTTTCAACTTCAGCACATAAGCTAAGTACCTTACAAAAGTACAGGTTTTTTCACTATTCTTTCCTTTGTTACTTCCTGAGGCGGAATAAATTTAATATTTAAACTTCTTTTTTTATTTCTTCTATACCCGGCTGTAAGAGCTGTAGGGACTGTGTCCGGGTTTACGTGAGTTTGTAACTTTTTTATTTTTTTTAACTTGTAAATTCTACAAGGTGTTTCTACCTTTTTCACCTTAGTTTTTTCTTAACATTAAATTATCTTTTTTCGTCGACGTCTAAAAAGGTAGTGGCGCCCTATGTTCTTATAGTCTGTCAACCCTCTGGCATACCTAGTGTGGCATCAACATGGAGTCGATCCACCCTTGAGAGAGTCTCTAGCCGGGATCTGTCTCTTGAGGAGAGAACGAGTGTTACAATATATGCGCAATATATGCGCCTCTTGTATTTATGTATTTTGGAGTAACATTCACTGAGACTTAGAAGATCTATTGTGCCCCCTCACTTCTTCTTAGTTTCTGAGGAGAGTCTCAGAAGTCTCTTTTCCTCGGCTTTACCTATTTCTTCCAATATTACATCGGGGCTGATTCCGCAAAAGGGGTCAGGCACCTCAGAAAGGTATTTCAGTCCCCCTCTTTGCTAGTTCATCTACTATTTCAAATCTTTCTATTCCAGTGTGTCCTGGAATCAATATTAAGGTGACTATATTGTTCTCGCCTAGTTTATTAAGTTTGTCCAGGCATTCCCACACCATTTTGGAACTGATTACACAAGAGCTCAGTGCCTTGATGGCTGCTTGACTATCCGACATTATGATAATCCTTTGTCTTCTGTATCCTTGATCAATATTGAACTGGACGCATTTTCTTATGGCGTGGACTTCCGCTTGAAAGATACTTGGGATTTTTCCCAAGCTTTCAGAGTGTTTGGTTCCTGGCCCGAACACTCCTATCTCAGTTCCTTCTATTGCTTTTGAGCCGTCTGTGTATCATTGAATGGCATTCTCTCCAAGTCTGGTAATGGTATTTGGATCCCATTCCTTCTTGTTGCTCATTTCCGTAACGAATTTCTATGAAAAGTTATACTTTTTCATCATACCGTCTTGTGGCATGTCCCAGGTTGTCTGAGTTCTAAGAAGTGAGGAGGTGGTTTTTTTTAACGATCCCCTCTCTACTTAGTCTGTATCTTCTTCTTTCTGCAACGCTTTTCACCACCATGTGTAAAGGGGTGTGGTTGAGTGTAACGTTATATTTGGCCACTATCATTGAAATATTTGAATATCTACCGGACGGCGAGTAGCCATTCCTTTTCCCTTACCAACGTGTGATTCTCGTCGAGAACCTGTACCACCGATCACCGCTGAAAGGCAAATTTTCACATTTAATGTGCGACGGATAATCTCCGTTGGTGAGGATCAGTATACACTGATATTGGTCAAATATTCCAATTCTTCTCTCCTATAGATAGAAATCAAGAACACACTATTAATATGTAAGTTCTTTCTCGAAGTGGAGCATGTGAACAGGAAAGGAATATACAAAGTATGTCGATTGCTCATCGCATAGTTCAATAATTTAATAGCGAGTAGTTAGAATAAGCTTTCTTTCTCCTGTGAACCATCAACCGATAAGGTTGAATTTCATTTATTGTGAGAGATTTACCCCAAACTTTATTTTTCTAAAGTTCATTCAATGTGAATGGTAAGTTGCATTTACGTATATGCTTTTCGTTTCTGATTTTTGCTTTTATATTTTTCCCTTCTAGTGATAAGCGCCAAATACACACACACAATGATATTTTTTTATCTTGTTCTTTTTTTTTCCTAGTTTTTCTTATACAGTTGATAAAAGGTTCACATGTATATAGTTGAAGTCTTTAAAATATGTATATATAGTTAATTAATTAATTCAATCTAGTTAACTGTTAGTTTCATTTAAAACCATATAATTCAATCTAATTACCAACCTAGAATATTATATTTCCGGTACATTTTTCATTACATTTTTTTTATCGCCTTCTGTGATTGAAATAAGTAGTAAAATAAAATTGAGTTTTTATGTTATTTAGATATTGTTTCTTCGATTTCTTTGATGAATGGAAATGAATAAGATTTCCTTAATAACATCATATCACATTTCTTTATTGCTTCTTTTGTTTTTTTTAATAGTAAATACAGGATATTTTTTTTATGAACCACGTTCTTGAATGAATTTCTTAAATAATTGTAAAACGAATTACCTACTGCAGATATCCTGAATTTTACATAAAAAAAATGTAACTATTGCTGATACACTGTATTTTTCGTAGCTCTTAGGGGCATATGCTTATTGGGTCCCAAGTAGCAGGTAGTTCAAAAATAGCGTGCTTATTGGGTCCCGAACTTTAGTCCTACCTGAATAATAATGTATGGATTCGGTCCCAGCCACCTGTTGTTAAACCAAATGAAAAACAGGTAGTAAAACTAATTTAAAAATTTGATATATTTATTACATTGAAATATTATTGTAAAGGTATACATTTTAGGATTTAAAAAAAAGGTAAAAATAAAATAGAAACACATATACATAAGATATATTATATATATACATATACAATTAATTATTAATAGAACAATAAAATGAGATACATTTAATGAAAAAAAATCGACTTATTTTTCCTTTTTCATATTCGTCAATTTTTTTTGCTATGAAATTTTCGCGATTTTTTATTTTATTATTTCGCGTTTTATACATAATATGTGTACTTTGCATTTTAACATAGGTCTCCATTTGAAATTCTTTTAGTTTTTCAATAAAAACAAATATATTCGGGTGGGCTTTATAAAAAGAATTATTAAAATGGCTATGAAAGGATTCACAGGCATTCGTAGTGCGAGTAAGATCCGCTGAATTTTTTGCCCAAAGGGATGGAGGAAATAAAGATTCTTCAGATATATAATTTTCAATTAAATAATCGCAATATTTTTTTATGTTTTTATGTTAAAGTAAATTTAACAACGTTGTTCATATTCCTTGCCTTCCAACATTTCCAGGTTTGTTGATAGAGACTTGTGAGGTGAAAAACAAGTCGACTAATATTATTCAGGGTGGTGCACACTTACCTTTCTTGATTAACTTCAATTACATTTCCTAACTTGATTTAATGAATTATTAAATTCGTTTGGTTTCTTAACTTCATTTATTATCTCATCAACTTCAATATAACTTCAATAACTTAAATAAAGTAGGATTACTCGCGAACCGGTAAAACTACTTCCTGAACTGATATTAGTTTGGTCTCCGAATTCACACCTGAGGTGCTTTCCACATTGAGTCGCCGTTGCAATTCATCTTGCCTTATTATTTTAAATAAATAATAGGAAACATGAGAATCACCTCTATGGCTGCCGTTGGGCATGTTCTCATTGCTCCCGTAATGCATATACAGGCCAGTCTTTGAATTTTGGAGAGGTTTTCTCTCGTCGTCAATAGGCTAGTTCTACTACTCCACGCAATGGCTCCATAAGTGATGATTGGTCTCACTATGGCAGTGTACATCCAGCTTAGGATTTTTGGGTTACAACCCCAGTTTCTTCCTGCCAGATATCTGCACACCATTAGAGCCATTTTTGCCTTGTAAGTAATCTCGTTTTCGTGTTTATTCCACAGGAGTTAACTGTCTAGAGTTAAACCTAGATACTTGACTTCAATCTCGTTCCCATCGTCCCCTCGCCTCTCACCGATGCCCCGTAGCTTCAGATAAACTTACAAACTATGTTATTTTCACCCTGTGATGTGTCTTAAGGCGGCGCCAGACATGCGGCATTCGGCGAATACCGAGCGACTGCTCGCCAAGTAGCAAGTAGTTGAGTTACTCGGCAAGGTGTGCGCCAAATGACAAGCACCTAAACCAGATATTCGCCATTCGTTGGATGCGGATTCAGAGCGTTATACGGCAAATATTCGTTTCCTTTGATTTTGCTTCGAAAGACCGACACACAACGGGAACTACGCGAGCACTGCACAAATACTAAAATTGGTCATCGGCAAGTAGCGATCAACCCGTCCACACACTCGCTACTTGGCGAGCAGTCGCTCAGTATTCGCCGAATGCCGCATGTCTGGCGCCGCCTTTATATTTACCCAAACAGCCGTCTCAAATTTGCCCCGGCAAAACAACACCTACTTAGTCATTAACTAGCAGCAGTGGACTAACCCACTCATTCGCAGAGCGCCGCGACGCATTCCGACTCTAGCCGAGCGCGCCCGATAGACCACTACTACATGGCAACAAAAGCTGGCTCACCCATTTTAAAACTTTTTATCACTAAAATATCAACAAATCGAGTTATATGAAATAATTTATATCTACTATCCACGTAGGATATTATTGTTTAAATTAATATGCCTTGAGGTTTGACATTGTGGATTTAATAACATCTTGTTTTCGTCTTATGAAATGATTTATAAGGGTAAAAAATTTAGTGTATCATATTTTCATATTTCATATTTTCAGTGTCTCATTTTCACACCACTTGACCATATGTAATTAAAATCCCGATTCATTGTACAGTATTGGACAACCTGTATAAATCTCATAGAAAAAACTCTTTTATTGCTGTAGAGAAAAAAGTGAATTTTCCATTCCCCAAAATATTATATGAAGCGAGGAAAATGCGGTATTCGAAAACAGACGTGGGGTATTTTACTTTTATGTATTTTGTGATCTTAACTTGTAAATCGTTGGCATGTAACTATAACCCGGATAAGAGGACTTTATATTTGCCTTTTATATTCACTCTTTTGATTTTTTTATTGTAGTCAATTCAGGCTCTACTTTGAAATCAGCTCGCATTTTGAGTGGTGTGTATGGGGGAGAAAGATATTACTTATGATTTGTGATATAATAGGTGGGTTTACTGTTGAAACGTATTTAAAATGGAATGGATAATAAATATATACGATTACTTCCCATTTCTTTCAACTGTAGAGTATTCAACATTTTTACTTATGTATTGTATATATATGAAATTAGGGATAAAAAATTTCAATATCAATGTGTCATTATTATGAATTGAATATTTGTATGCGATTACGCCCTTAGATATGACAGATAATGTTGGCAATAACTTAAAAAAGGAAGTTGAATTGAAATTTATAATATCAACATGAATATCTTCTGTATGTTCCTTGTGGTGAATTATTCATTCTTTTTTTAATTTTTTGGGAAATTAAACCACAATATTTTTAAATTCTTTACTTCAACGTTTCGGTAGCGTTCCAGCTACCGTTGACAACCAACATGAATGTGTTAATTTTAAGTTGAACCAATCGAAAATTTAAACTTTGAAAACAAGGGTAATCTAAAAAAAATCGTAAGGCGATGAGATATAAATAGAGTTGTTAAATTTGGAAAATTTTGAGAGAACGAGGAAAACTGCTAACTGAAATATAACAGCCCAATTCAAATTTTTAATATGGTAAACTTTCTTTCTTTCTCTTATCCTTATGCCTTCTCAGGCGTCGGATAGGAGTTCTTCCTGAACCCATGTTTTCCATTATTTTTTTGTCCCAGGCTAATGCCTTCATCTCTTCTAATGACTTTACTTTGTTCTTTCAAATTTCTTCAATCTGGTCTATCCATTTCCTCCTGGGTCTTTCTCTTTGTCTTTTTCTTGATATTCCCATTTCCATTACTTTTCTCGCTATTCTATCTTGCTTCAATCTTACTAGGTGGCCGAACCAGTTCAATTGTTTCTTTTTAATATTTGATATTATTTGGTCTTGATTAGTTATGCTTCTGATTTCTTCGTTCCTTACTTTGTCCCATTTCGTTTTTCCTACTATTCTCCTTGAATATTCCATCTCCATTGCATTTATTTTTGCTTCATTCTTTTTCTGCAGTATCCAGTTCTCACTGGCATAAGTTAAAGTTGGTACTGTAATTTTGTTGTATATTACCATCTTTTTATTCATATCAATGTATTTATGGCTTAGTAATGTTCGATTTAAGGAATAATATAATCTTTTTGATTTATTTGCTGTGTTATTAAGATCTGCGTCTATTTTTCCATCTTCTGTTAAAATACTTCCTAGGTAGTTATAGGTTGTTACTTTTTCTAATGTGATAACATTTCAATTCCTCGTAATTATTTCCCTGTTTTTCATTTACTATCATTACTTTGGTTTTCTCTGTATTTATTGTCATTTTCATCTCTTCTATTTCTCTTGCCAGTAAGTTAATTAGTTTCTGCATTTCATTTCTCGATTTCGATATAAGTACGATATCGTCTGCGTATAGTAGGTTACTTAATCTGACCGGTACCATGTTCCTGTACCCTATTATCGTGTCCAGATTTCCTCCTTGTCTTGTTATTTCCTTCACTATTTTGTCCATAATAATAACAAACAACAGTGGGCTCAAGCTATCACCTTGTTTTATCCTTTTTTTTATCGAAAACTCTTCCGATCTTCGACCTCCTATCTGCACTCTTAATTTGACAGTTTGGTATGTGCTTCTAAGTCTTTCGGTACTTCTAAGTCTTTCAATACCTCCCAAATTTTTTCTCTTTCTACTGTAATAAAAGCTGCCTTCAAGTCTATAAATGCTAAATACATTTCTTCTCCCGCTTCAATTGTATTATCAATTAATCTCCTTAAAATGTATATTATATCATTTGATTGCCTTCCTGGTCTGAAAGCTGCTTGTTCCTTTTGTAATTTTGCTTCTATATGACTTCTAAATCGGATCTCTTATATTCTCGTATATATTTTAAAGATGGTTTGGGCTAAACATATTTGTCTAAAATCATTGCACAGTGTTTGATCCCCTTTTTTATGTATTGGCAATATAAGATTATTGTCCCATTCTTTGGGGATTTTTTGAGTGTCCCATGCTTCCCTGCATATAAGAAGCAGCCATTCTTCTCCTTTTTCTCCTAACCATTCCATCATCTCTGGCGCTACTTCATCCTCCCCACTGGCTTTTCCTATTTTAAGTTTTTAAGTTTCTTTATTTTCCATATCTTCTTTTTGGAGTGTATGGTATTCATGTTCGTTCCCTTCCTCTTCAACTATATTTGATGTTTTCTTCTCCAAACTGTCACTAAATGTTTTTTCATAGTGTTCTTTCCAAGTCTTTAATATTTGATTTATTTCAGTCTCCAAATCGTTATTTTAATTTTTTATTGCTCTTATATATTTTCCTTCACTTCCTCGTAATCTTTTTATTGCTGTCCAAAATTTTCTATTATCTGATGCATGTATCTTTGACATCTCTCTTCCAAATTCTTTCCAGAAATTTCTTTTCGCTTTCTTAATCGCTTCCTTGACTATGTTTC
>CAJUYI010002166.1:53199-70540 GCA_910591695.1 Galerucella pusilla
CGTCTGATCTCACGCGAACAACAAACGCTTGCGAAGCTTTTCACAGATCTTTTAACGATTCATTTTACAAAGAACATCCAAATATAATAACATTTCATGAGAAATTAAATGGATTCCAAATCGAAACTTATATCAAGTTGCAAAGTTGTCAATTGAAACTTATGTAAGAGACCCTAAAATTAGAAATCGTCAAAAATCATACATTGAAAACCTTATAGAAAAATACAAAAACTCTGAAATAGATAGAACTCATTTTTTAACATGTATTTCATTTAAATGTGTAAAATTTTGAAATTCTCATTTGTGTAAAAATTATTTATATGTTCATGCCATAGAGTTGAAATTAAAACCTTTAAACTATTTTCATGTTTTGATTTTATTTCTTCTTTGAACCGAAAGCATATACCTGATTGCAGGGACGAAATTACTTGTAGGGAATTTATACCTGTTAGCCATGGGGACCAAATTACCTTTTGAAATTTCGTGACGTCATCTTTGGGGACCAAATTACCAACTCCGATTTGTCATGATTACTACAGAAAGGTAATGCTTCCCCTGCCTAGCACAATTGTGAATGTCATAAATAAATAGAGAAGAAGAAGTAGGTTAGGCTGTTTTTGATGTAGATGTTGGTGCCATGTGCCATGCCATACTAGAAAATGTATTTAAGTTTATCATCCATTGTAATCCAAATCATTCTATATTAATTCTGTAAAAAAAGTGTGAATAGAACGACCAGGTAGTATTTCCATAACAAATAAAAGTATTCTATGACAAAATTACATCGTTTTATAAGTGGCTTTGGAAAAAAATTAATTTTACCATTCAACTACGCAGTTACTCAACAACAATAGCACAAAAATTGAATTATAACATTTGATGTGTATTACTTTACCAAAATGGTCAGATTGTTATTCAAACCAGATCAACTTCGGTGCTAAATTCATAAATACATCATAGTTGAGAAATATTGGAAACTACTCCGTAAGAAAAATACTGACTGTATCCCCTTGTACATAATGTGAATACTTATACTCTTCACGCAACAATTCTACCGCTTTTCCTTGCCCGAACAAAAAATGACGGAACCCTCAACTCCAGCTCTCAACGAAAGCGTGCGGCATGCAATTTGTAAAGAAAAACAACAATCACTGTCTCACAAAACATGTCACAATCTACCGGCAGTCGACAAGTACATCAGTCAACATTTGTTCCCATTCGCTATTCTGATTGCACACGTCAAAATACGGAGACCGTGGAGGATCGCGAGGTTTCCCCTTTTTACTTTATATATCTATTCGGTTTGGTAGTAAACTGTTAAAATATGTATTCAGCGATACAACGGGCGTTTAGACCATTTTTTTCTCGGCATGTAGTGTCAATGGTAGATTGTATTAAAAGTCAGGAAAGAGCTTCAATAGATAAGCTTCACAATTATTTTCTGACATGAATTGAATACTATCCATTTAATACTATATCCATCCAATCATTATCAATCAATCACACTGAAAATACTATAAAAAACTTTAATTTCAATTGGATGTATATAATTCATTGATAGATATCAGAATTAAATATGACAACAACGTAATTCATCACAAAACAGTCTAACCTATAGAAGTGAAACTTTATAGGATGACCTTGAATACAAAAATGAGGTTTCAAACCCATCCACCTGAAGCGCTAGTTGCAATTGAGTTGTCGAACAGGCCTGGCAGCTAAGGCCTTTAGCACGAAAAGAAGAAAATATTTTAAAATTCATCAAAGCTGTCATATAGTTGTCACCATTGTCTTTTATAGATTGTTTCCTTTTGCCATTTGCTGCTGTTATTTGTGTTTTAATTAGGTACTGTAAGTCTTATCAAGTGTGATAATTCATAATATTTATAATGGTTGGTGTGAAGTGTTGAGTTCCTGGGTGTACAGACATTGCATCAAAACGACATAGGTTTCCCAAACATGACCCTTTGTTGTTGAATGAATGGGTTGCCTTTATTCGCAATCCAAAACTAAAGGAATTAAGCGCTGAATAGATTTATAAATCCTACAAAGTTTGCAACAGATATTTTGGACCACAATATTGTTATTGGGACAAAAAGGGGCCTCACTCGCAAAGCTGTTCCTAAAATCCTTTCAGGATTGATCAAAAAGTGATAGGAAATACGTAATATTATCACTCTTAGGCATTAGGTACTTAGCGCGTGGTAAAATGTAAATTGCATTTAGGAATTACTAAATTCGTTTTAGGTATTACCTGACTTTAGGGTATGGTTAGTGAAATCGGGCATTAGTCATTCAAAAACAAACTTCCATTAAAAAAAGCGTTATGAAATAGTTCTGAACCCATCCACTGCGATCGCTGAAATTCTTCTTCCCTTAGTCTGTTTTTCGGCCTCAGCTGCCTTGCCTATTCCGACAACTCAATTGCAACTAGCGCTTCAGGTGGATGGGTTTGACACCTCATTTTTTCATTCTAGGTAGTCCTATTGGACTTTCACTTCTATAGGTTAGACTGTTTTGTGGTAATTCATAATGAAATAATTTAAATTATTAAGTATATTTTTTGCTCACAGTTATCACTGGCCCTTCTGTTTTCAGGAAGTATTTCATTCACATTTTACAGAAAATTATGGTTTGCAGAGATTTCTAATGGTCCACAATGATATTTTCCAGTTTAAAAAAACAATAATAATTGTCAAAATATATTGAAGGAAAGATCTGCCATCACAGTTGACGATGTTTGTTTTTGTGAACACTCACATAACTGTTGGCATAAATTTCCAATATCAATCTAATATTTATCCAAAGCAAAACTTCATTACATTCTCACGAGAAATGTTTAACTGCGCATGATCATTCAAATCGTTGAAAGCCATATCTGGACTAAACGGCTGCTTCTTTATATCACTCTGACAGCCAATCTTGGCAATCAAATCTAATAAAATGCTCCTTTGATGCCAATTTATGGCTATTTAGGCCTACAGGTTGAATTGCTAATAAGCTTTCAAATCCACTTTAAGGCGAAACAGCGCGCTTCCTTTAGGCAGCGATTACGTAATGAATGCTACATGTAGAAGCTTTAGTGGACGGTTTTAATTGCATATTAGCTTCAAGAGTGACATAAAAGTCGATTTTAAATCTACTTCGGTGCTTATTGTGTTACTTGGGAAGATTGTTGGGAATTGTGCAGCCTTTCTAATATCGTTAATTTTTGAAATCTACTAGGATTACTGGTATGTTACCAAATCATAACTTAAGGCACTTACCTTCTGTGGATGTTCAAGGATTTGGTTTTATTTCAAAATGGCTACTAAATTTTAGAATGCCACATTACGTTTTTGTCTCTCATTGATATCCATGAAATTCACTTTTTTATATTCTTCTCATTTTTGAGAAGATTTAGCATCATTTATTTAAACAGTCTAAATATGTCTCATTTTGAAATTTTAAATCATCTGACCACTAACAATATATTTTTAAGTTGATTGTTGTTATTAGAATTTGTTCTGCTGTTTTACGTATGTCGTATATTACTTGAATGTTATTTTATACTTAACCTCAAAATTATAATCAATGACAATTAAGAATTGTTTTCAAAATATGACAACTGAACTGTCAAAAGTAACGGATACAATTTATGTCGACCTTAGATAAGAAATACGTTGATGACGTCATAATTCCGTCTCATCCATTTCATGAATGAGAGAGCAAGCTGGACAACGTATGACGTAACGGCAAAGGATGGTTGAACAAACTCTAGCAAAAATTCACGAAATGGATGAATATACTTTGAAAAAGGTTGTAGTTATTTTAGCTTCTAGATCTCGGATTAGCAGTTCATCTGATAGCTCCACTTGAATTTTTTTCAATTTCTGACGCTGTTAATAGCGTCGTCAATACTTTGTTACCACATTTTAAATTTATCTCTAATCATTTGTCCTTTTCTTTGACCGCTCCAAAAAAATCGTTAGTTTTTTGAGGTTGACCTGTCATTTTGTCAACCACCAAATTTATCCACCACCTCGATACAACGTTGGAGTGTTTTGCAATTTTGGTTGATGCAACAGTAATAAATGAACGCGTCATTTCTTCAATCTACAATCCATCAATAAATATAAAAACGCAGTTTGTCGATTGGTGGATCTACCGTAGAATAAAAAAAACGTGCATATACTATTGCAGTCTTTTGACAGATTAAAATTGACAGAACTAGTGTTGCAAAAGTGCAGAATGCGAAAATTCACTGACAAATTGATCTCATACAGTGTGGAAACCACTTGTGGAATGAAATTCTTTAGGTCATTATTTAAGAAAATTATAAAAAATGCCGAAACACCTCAACTTTTGAATTGAATTGTGCGTTATGTAAGCATAAATTTAAATGTACAGGGTGATTCACGCAAGTATGCCATGGTCGGTGTTTTTTTCAATGAAACACACTGGATATTTACATATTTTTGAAATCTCCTTAATGAACCGATTCCAACTAACTATATAATGTATGGCCAATTATGAATTATACAGGGTGAAATTTTAAAATAAATATTTATTGCATTTGAAATATTGGTACTTTTTTAAATTAGCTAAATATGGATTTATCAAAAGTCTAAACTAACTAATTATTAGACGTATTTGTATATTAAATAAAACCTGCTATGCCCATGAATTTTATCATGAATACCCAAAAATTGCCTAAAAACGCCAAGAATTAGACAAAATCGGTAAATAATGTGGATTGTTTTAAATCGGTAAATAATGTGGATTGTTTTCTATTCTGTCAGTTGTTGATGTGTTGACAATTTATACTGAGAAAGTAAAATATTTGTCAAACACTCTTTCCTTGTCGACATAATAATGAAATATTTAACTGAGACTCACCGAATTGAGATTTTAATGATGATCGGGTACGGGGATAACTGCAGAAGTCAAGTTGAAGTGGCAAACTTATTTAATCACAGGTATCCCGAATTGCCTAATATTTCACAAAGCACTGTGTCTAAAATTCATGCACAATTTAGAAAACTTGGACATGTCAAACTAATGAAAAGAAAACCACACTTCGTTGAAGATGATGTGGAAGTGGATATTTTGATAAGTATCGAAGAGAATCCAACTTCAAGTACACGTCAAATTGCCCGTGAAAATAATGTTAGTCATACAACTGTTCTAAGATGTCTTCATGAGAAAAAACTTCATCCCTACAAATTAACTTTTGTGCAAGAGTTAACAGAAGACGCTCCTGATCGTAGAATGGATTTCTGCGAAAGATTGATGAATAAGCTGAACAGAAATGAGATAGCTGTTGGTACCATTCTTTTTTCTGACGAATCAACATTTACATTGAATGGAGAGGTAAACCGACAGAACTGTAGATATTGGTCAGCAGAGAATCCTAATTGGATGCGAGAGACACATACTCAGTACCCTCAAAAGGTGAACGTTTGGGCCGTTATCATAGGCGACCATATTATTGGTCCTATATTTATAGATGGAAATTTGACAGCTGGAAAATGCTTAGAAATGAAGTTATTCCTGCGTTGGCAAACTTATATCCCAACGCAATAGATCCTAGCTTACCGAATGAAAATGTTTGGTTCCAGCAAGACGGGGCAACACTCCATTATGCTTTAATGGTGAGAACTTATTTGGATGAAATCCTCCCAATAAATAGATTGGACGAAGAGGTACTATTGACTGGCCAGCTAGATCGCCAGACCTTACGCCGTTAGATTTTTTCCTGTGGGGTTATCTCAATAACAAAGTATATGCAACACGACCAACTAGCATTGTAGACCTCAAAGACAGGATAACTACAGAAATACGGAATATTTCACCTCAAACTTTAAACAAAGTTAAGGAGGAGTTCTATAGGAGACTGTGCTATTGCCAACAACTAAGTGGAGAACATTTTGAGCATTTATTTCAGTGTATTGGAATCAAATACATCAGGTATTGCATTTATGTGTTTAATAACTGTAGAAATAAAAATTTCACTCCGTATAATTCATAATTGACCATACATTATTTAGTTTGATGAAATCGGTTTATTAAGAGGATTTCAAAAATACGAATATACAGGGTGTTTCATTAAACAAAAAAACAACACGGACTATGGCATACTTGCGTGAATCACCCTGTACATCTACATTTATGTTTACATAACGCACAACTCAATCCAAAAGTTGACGTGTCTCGGCATTTTTTATAATTTTCTAAAATCAAGGGTAAATGAAACTCAAAGTCCAAAGTCCAAAGTCATTTACCCTTGATTTGGATTTCAACCACATTTGAGTAATGGATGGTCTCTTGAAGTTATTTTCTAAAATAATGACAAAAATAATTTTATTCCATAAGTGGTTTCCACACTGTGTATTGAATAATTTATTCTCATCCACAAACAGCACATTCTTCAAATTCATATAAGAACATCCTGACAAGTGAGGAAGCAATAAATCTTATAATTTCTAGAATTCTAAGCTACACTATATTTGCTTTTATTTTTTTCTAATTATAAATAATAATTCATTCATCAGAAATAACCATTATAATCATTCTTCCAGTGTTAGAGTGAAGTTACTGATATTTCTTTAGTATTGAAATATTTTCAAAGTATCCTCAAATTCAAACGCTTGTCATTTGAAAACCAAGACAAAATCCTTGATACAGAACAAATACGACACCAGTATATAAAACTAATCCAATTTTCGCAATCTTCGTAGCTCAGTCAATACGAAACACAATACTATCTCTGATCCCGAAAATTTTCCAAAGCGTAATATCAACCTCCTCATATCCAAGTTAATAAAGAAAATTTGACTCGGTCTTAGAGAACGAAACCTATAGCTCCATAAAAGACGTCACTTTTCAATTTATTTGCCCTTAAATTTGTTTTTCGTTGAGCCCCGAGCAACGCGGAATAGTCCTGGGCGAGATTGGTGTAGTAAACAGCTCCCTGAAGGGACGTCAAACTTAAATGTCATACAACGGATTCCATATGTGGCGAGAATTTCGTTTTCTTTTTTATCTTTCTTTCCACGTCATCGGATTCAGTCTCATTTTATTAAGGTCACGATGAATTTTTC
Organism: Galerucella pusilla; assembly: GCA_910591695.1. NCBI lineage: Eukaryota > Metazoa > Arthropoda > Insecta > Coleoptera > Chrysomelidae > Galerucella > Galerucella pusilla. Next base: position 60,282 of record CAJUYI010002166.1, read on the forward strand.
GCAAATACGCTGAGAGAATGCTAAAAGCATATCGATACGATGTGATAACTGTACAACTAACCATTATAATAGTAGCAGAAATATCCAAGTATTTATTCTTTATCTCTATGAAAGTCCTGGACAAAATTAACGCACCACTTTAATTATTCTAAATATTTACAATATAAACACAAAATAAAAATTAGTTAAATTGAAACAATAATGAATACCTAAAAATTAGTCGAATATGACCTTAACATGACCTTAATTTGCCTTATTTTTTCTTTAAAAATTTGTTTTTGCTGAAAATGCATAATTAAGCTATCATGCTTTCAAATTGAAAAAAGAAAAAAGGATATGTGAAACACAATAAATGAATTTTGGTGAACATTAATACCGTGTAGGGCCTCCTTTACTTCTTATTACTGCATTCATGCGTCGAGGCATGCTTGATATTAAATGTTCAACAAACGCTTGCGGAATAATCTCCCATTCTTCAATAACGGCCTCTAAAAGTTGGTTGTGATTAACAACAGGAGGTCCTAGACTTCGAGTCTTCTTTTTGAGATAGTCCCATAGATGCACTATAGGATTCATGTCCGGACTGTTAGGTGGCCACTCTAATAAAGGGATATTAACATCATTTAGGTAACCAATAACCTGTCTTGCCACGTGGAGACGAGCGTTGTCCTGCATGTATAAAAAATTAGGCCCAACAAATGGAGCAAAAGGCATTACATGTTCGACAATAATGTTATCTAAATAATATTGGTCATTCATAGACCTCGTACGTATAGGGACTAATTCCGTACGAGCATCGAAGCAAATTCCTCCCCAAAACATTTTAGAGCCACCACCAAAAGGTACTATTATATTACAGCTAGCAAACCTCTCTCCTCGTCTTCGCCAGACACGCTCACGTCCATCTGGAGCTTCAAGGCTAACTCTGGTTTCATCGGAGAACATAACCCGTTTTCAATCATTGATGGTCCAATTCTGATGTAGTCTTGCAAAATTCAATCTCTGAACTTTGTGTTCTCTGGTAAGCAAGGCCTTTTTGGCTGGTCTTCTATTGCTCAATTCTGCTTCATGTAAACGTCTTCCAACCGTTCGAGATGATATAGCGACGTTGCGAACATCCGCTGATTAATTTTTTAACAGATTGCGGGTAACTCTCCTGTCTCTGAGAGCACGTTGTCTCAAAAAACGATCATCAATTTGATTAGTGCAACGTTTTCGCCCTTGTCCTGTTCTTCGAAGGTACGAGCCTGTTTCATTATGACGTCTCACTACGCGACTGATACTGGAATGATGTCTTCCTAATAAACCAGCAACATGTCGCATTGAATATCCTTCATCCAGAAGAGTCGATGCTCGCACTGCCTCCTCTATTGACAAATTTCTTTGGCGGTTCATTTTTCTTACTTGTTTCACTCGCAAATGAACTTCCAAACATGCATATGATAAAAACAATTACAAACAAACGCTTGCTTCTTACAGAAATTTTGTTTTAATCAACACTTTTAAAAAAAAATTTTACACAGATTTACTTTAAAACGAAGTTTAATATGAATTACTGTCAAAACAAGGTATTATGTGACACTAGCTAGTTTAAATAACATCTGTCAGTATCAAACACGGTCCATAGCCTACTTGTCGTACACTAAGTTAACAATAAATAAAGATTATTGAGAAAAGTATGAGTGGTGCGTTAATTTCGTCCAGGAGTTTATTTACACATAAGATGTGGAACAAAACTGTATTTGGACACGACCGTATATTACATGCTTTTATTTTAACTTACAATGTTTGTTTGTCCGTGTGAAATCTTGGAACTGAATTTAAAATCATTTTAAAGTAATTTTTAGATGATAAAGCTGAAATTTGGTTAGGTACACGCTTATTTTGCAGAATATCGCATGCTTAATTACTAGCTACTAGTTATTTTTCTGCACTACCATAGTATGGTAAGGAGAATACGAAATCTGATACAACGTCAAATTGAATCCAAAGTGTGGAAGAGTGTCAAATTGTTGGAAGGTCTTGAATAATTGGACGCGTTCAATGAAAAGTACACACTTGGAAACATTCTCAATCATGACTGAAATATAGAAAATTAATAAATGATGAAATAATATTGAAAAAAAGCTTTTTTCTGCATACGTCCCGAAAATAGAACTTTCGGTATGATCTATTGAATCGAAAATGAAACTTTACACAAATCGTACCGAAGGTAGCTATTTTCGAAATGTTTTGTTTACTTTCGGGACGATTTTTCTACTTTCGGAATAATTTTCAATATTATCTATGTAGGCGGCCTTAGCAATGACATTTGCGTAATTTTTTTCATGACATCGCTTGTCAAAATAAATTTGTTGATAGTTCAACAACTGTATTTTGTATTTTCCGATCCAGAAATGGAAATCGACAATGGAAGTGACGAGGAAATAATTATTCTTTTACAATTAATGTACATAAGTAATATTTATAGCATCTATTATTTTTGGAACTTTAATTTTACACGTCAGGTTAGGTTTGAGCGACCGGGGGTAGCGACGCAAAAGATCTGACCGTTACGTTACGTTATGTTACGTTGCTTCGTTATGTGCCTTACTTGCGTGCGTGTCCACTCTCCTGAGTCTCTTTCTCTCATTTACGAAGCAGCGATTCATATGCTTCGGCCGGGAATCGAACCCGGGCCGCCCGCGTGGAAGGCGAGCATTCTACCACTGAACCACCGATGCTACATTAAAAATTTATGCAAAGCTGGTATTCGCAGTGCTGGTGATCTACTTGAATTTGTTCGGATAAATTTTCACTATTATTTCCATAATTTTTTTGGCGCGATTGATGTTTTTTGTTTATTTACAGCATCGGTTGTCAGGATGGTAGGTTGTGTTTACTGTTTTCTAAGTTTAACATCTCGAACGTTAAGGATAATTACAACGTTTGCATGTAGATTCCTCTCGTGAAATTGGACAAAATGATATGAGGATTAAGGGGTCTAGCACATTTACTTTTCGGAATACAGGGTGTTGAAATTTTGAAAACTTGAATGTTTTAATTCGATAACTTTAAAATGGATGGATAAATTGAATTTGGCAGGTTGTTTTTAAATGTAGAAGGGCATATTTTGATAGAAATAGTAATTTGTGCAACTAGTGTGGATATGATGGCCATATCGCACGAGGACGAAGTGTGAGCACGACGCCGTAGGCGGAGTGCTCAATTGTTCAAGTGCGATATAGACAATCCACACGAGTCGAACAGCATATTTTTTCTACGACCCACTTAAGTAAAAATGCAGAAAATAAAAATTTTTATAAACTCTAATATAACTTCAAATTGAAAATTTAACAATTCAATTTTATGTTTCCACTAATTTTTTTGTGGTAAACGAACAGTTCTTAAATGTCCAATTTGTATAATGCTACGGTTTCCCTTTTTAAATATACGATTCTGTTATAAGTAGATGTTGCCAGTCGGACTTCCTCATTGAGGGTACCGTACCATTATCTATAATAATGAATATTTCAAACGTCTACCTGTTGTCGTTATTGATATCAAGCAGAATAATTATTTAGAAATGAAATTAACAATTAAAAAAAACTCCTTCACGGGGAATCGAACCCGGGTCTACCGCGTGATAGTCTGGTTTGCTCACTACTCGACCACCGAGGAATATGCAAATTGTTTATCTATAACGTCAGATGTATCACATAATTTTATGAAATCTGAGGTTCCCCTAAATACCCATTTTATTCTGTTTTAAGTATTTGTTGTTAATTTGTACGGATTATTTCATATAATATTTTGGCATTTTCGCAACTCGTGCGCAAAAGTATAACTTCACGCACTTGTATCATAAATAATTATTGTGCCAATCAACTTAATGATACGATTTTTATTTTTATTTATAATTAATACTACTGTATATTTTTGTTGAATGAAGTTTCATCCAGAGTTAAATAAATTCTCACATTAATATGTGTATTTATTCGTTGACTCAAAAAATTTTTGCTTAAAAGGAACTAAAGTTCCTACCATGTGTCCCGCGACACGTTCTACTTTTTGTTTCCTTTCAGTTTACTCCGTTTATATTGTCAATTTGGAATTTTCCTTTTATTTCTTCTAGAATTTTTATCAGACCCATGCATTGAAAATTATAGTGATTGAAGGTTGAATGACTCCAAGAAAGATTATTTTTTTATTTCAGTTTCTTTAATAAGTGGTGTAGTTTTTAGTGAATTAAGATGAAAATATTAAATACGTAATGTTTCCAATGAATAACCTGTATAAATTATTGCTCGAAGGAAGAAAGAAGGTTCGAATTCCATTTGACCTGTTCGAAGAAAGGCGATAATTAATTTGCTCTTCTGTGAATTAGCTTTAGTCGTACCCATTCACTGAGGTCTAAAAATACAATGACATTTTTACGTTCGGTTGACTTTTCAACAATATTATATACATCTGATACTAATGTTTTTGACATTCAACAATTTTATAAAATCGGTAATGTTACTGACATCTACTCACATTACAGTTTAGTTCCTTCCCCTTTTTAAATCGAAAAGGAAATAACGCGCGAGTTACAAATGCTAAAAAAAAGACACAGGAACAGAGTGAGGAGAAGGGGGGAAGTTCTAACGTATTCTTCTTGAAAGGTTATGCCGAGGAGAGCAGCAAAAGGGTTAAAACAAAACAAAAGAGCTTTTAAGCCGAGATTAGAAGGAAAAGGATTAACCCTGGAAAAGGATAGCTGTTCTGTTGCGAAGTATTAAGAATACGGAAGAATAAGGACAATATGCCGTTACAGTGGTGGAGAATGAAATTTTCTCCTAGTCCAATTTGATTTCAACTGAAAAATTTGGGATTAGATATTGGTATTTATCGGGATAAAAATGTTGAGCGCTTAAAGTCACTGAGTAAATCGGAAGTTAATTCCATCCTGTAAGGGGAATCCCTTCAAAAAAATCTCGCAACGGAAAAAGTTGTGGAAACAAGTTGGAAACAAGTTGGAAATACTTCTAATAATAATACTACTTAATTTGACAGCTGTCAAATAATTTATTTGTTGAAGTTCCTTTCATTGTTCTTGTTTTTTATAATAAATGATAATTATTAATTAAATAATCCTTATTAATCGGAGTAGAAAAAATATTGTAGGCAACTTTCATGTAATGGCCATTAATACACTCGCATATTATATACGAACTAATCCTACAACATGCTCGTGTCTTAATGGCTATCATTACATGATCGTTGCATAAAATACTACTATGGTTTATTTACGATAAAAAGACGATGACGTAATTTCTAGTTACTTTCCTGCTTATCAGAATAAATATTAATTCACCAACCGTAAATACAACTTATCCTCAACAGTCAGGGCAATTTACAGCTAACGGGTTGGCAAAACTTCAAGAGGTTGTCAGATCAACTGGTAAAATTCCCCAGCATGTTTTGACGTTTATTGACATTCGATCATCGTCTTATGTTTACAAGTTTTTTTGGTGCTTTTAAATTCATTGCTTAAAAAGATTAAAAAAACAGTTATTTTCATTACTAATTATTTAGGTATTTCTGCAGTGTGTAGTTGATAAAATGCCGAAGCAGCTGAACAGTAAATGTCAAGAGATGGAAACATCTTTGTTGAGCTATTTTGAACGAGAATGCCGAAATGGGGGCCCGCTTACTGCTGTAAGAAACGTAAGTAATAGTATTCGCTATTTGTATTCATTATTATTAATATTATTCTTACATATTCAAATGTAAATGGTAAAAAATGGTTAAATGTTTTTAATGTTAGGTTAGGTTAATTAAACTTGATATATTTTTCATTCATAAATTGAAGTAATTATATTGTAGAGAGTTGCAGAAGCTTTACAACTTAGCGTTACCACTGTTAACCGTATTGCCGCCAAGAATATTAGAGATGAACAGCCTAAAAGCCCACCTTAAAAGAGACAACGCATAAAACCTACTGTTGAAATTGATAACTTTTATCAAAATGCTTTCCAAAATGTTATATACGAAATGTATGGAAACAGTGAGTATATTGAATTTTCACTGTTTTATTTTATTCACAATTAACTAACACAATTTTTTTTCAGAGGAACACATAACCTTGAGAACTTTTAGTGAACTTGGAAGAACCTGCCACAATTGTAATGGATAATGCAAGTTATCACAGTGCAGTGAACAATAAAGTACCAACAACAGCTACCAAAAAGGCTGAGATACCTACAGAACTGGTTGATACAAAATGATATTCCTTTTGTAAATACTTTCTTCAAAACCCAATTATTGAATTTAGTTAAACTGTACCTTGATATGAACATTATTCAATATATTATGGTAATATTGAGATAACTTATTTTGTTTAAATATATACATTTTTGTAGGAATAAACCACCAACAGTATATGAAGCTGATATATTATCTAAAAAATATGGCCACAAAGTGCTTAGACTTCCCTTCCCACTGTACGTTCAACCCAATTGAACATATTTGGGGCATAGTTGAAAAATGTTATAGAGATCATGTGGGAACTGATGGTTCTTCAACAGAACAAGCATTTAGTGCATGGAAAAGGCTTTAGAAAAAGTGACTCCTGATATTTGGTCAGACAGTGGAGCACACTAAAAAAAATTATACAAGATTGGTGGGATAGGGAAGTAGTATTCGATATACAGGATGTGCATCCACTTATTATTAATTTTGACAGTGATGATGGATATAGTGATGATTTTGTAATGGAGTAGTGGGAATCTTACGTTTTATTTTTTGTATATCTTTATCCAATTTGCTTTATTTCCACCTTTTCAAAATCACTAATAAGTATTATTAAATTAATTAGGTACAGTTATTTCATAATACACAAATTAAAACAAAAAAAAGCCTGTTTTTTTTTAATTCAATGAAGATTGCCAAATAACAGGGTGGACTGTTTTGAGTGGCCCACTCACAAAAAAGGAAAGTAAGTAGTTCTGAAATTATTGTGGAATTATTTTAGAGGAACATAAATGTTTAGATTGAATAATTGTATCGTAATGACCAACCAGTTTACCTATTTGAAATAAAATGTATATTCCCAAGTTATTATTAACACAAGTAAAACTTCGAAATACAATATAAAATCAGGTAGGTAGTGACATAATTGTCATGCAATCTTCAAACTATTAGCAGAAGGAGCAGAGACTTTGAGCAGGTCATTCCAGTTGTTGATAAAAAATGTTGACTTTAAATTTGCTTTGGTGGATTATCACAGCTATATATAAAAAGTCTAGCACACCTATACGTGGCCAGCTACCGAAGTCGATATATTAATTTTCATTCTTTTTTTATTATAATAAATATAATAGATATTGTATAAAGAAACAATATTTAAATTTGCATAAAGATGATTGATTCCTTTTAGCGTAAACCTTTACAGTGCTCTTTAAGATGGTTCTATAGAGCACATACTAAGGTATAAGGACCTACAGTTCGTCATTTACTGTTTCCTGTATCTTATTAATAGTTTTTCATGAATAAATATTTATATTAAATTAATCAAGCCTATTATACAAGCCTTTTATTTTTAAATAAATATTATTCACTTACGCCCTACGAGGCACGGAACAATGAAAGAGAAGAACTGTCAATCTAACATCAGATTGACTCTTCTAGTTTTCGTTAAGTGAAGGAAAAAACTACAGCCTGGCAACATCACAATATTTTGTTTTGCAACGTCATCGTCTTTTTATCGTAAATAAACCATACATATTTAATTCCGCTATCAAATGTGACAATTTAAGTCACTCTTTGACGTTAGGTACCGTCACTTTTTCCATAACCTTCATATATCAGTTATGAAAAGCAGTTATGTAAAGACTTTACGTAACTTTTTAACGGCCGATTTCATAATGAATAACTAAAGTCCACTTTACCGAAAGGATACTTTACACTAGTCCCCTCTAAAGTAGCTGTTGCCGTCGTTTGGTGCCATAATGAATATTAAAGTGTCCTTTCCATAAAGTATCTTTTAAGTAACTTTTAAAGTGTTGGTTAACCTGGAATTCGTGGATTTTGACATGAAATAGAAAGATCTGTCATGTTTGGCTCGTTTTTCCGTTACTGTCTAAATAAATGAGGTTGAGTTTTGTTATAAGTTGTAGCGTTTGTATTATTTGCGAAAGCGATTTATTTGGAAAAAAATGGATATTTCAGAAAATGATAAGAAAGTTCGCTCTTCAAATTTTTCTCGAGAAGAAGAAATGAAATTGATTCAAGAAATTGAAAAAAATAAGCATATCTTAGAATGCAAAACTACTAATAAAGTTAGTAATGCAGAAAAAGAATGAATTACAACTAAAACAAATTTTTTGTATGTATTTTATTTATTGTAGAAAAATAGTTATTTGTTTTACTAGGCATAAAAGCACAAGATTTAATGCCGCGGCTGGTGTTTCATAGCCGACCGTGGCGAGGCAATGAAACCAGCCAAGGCATTAAATATGCTTTTCTGCCGCGTGAAACATATAATTTTTTCTTTAAATTTGTTCCAATTCCACGCAAAACCTAATTTTTCATATTTAAATTGCGTTTCATTATCAATTTCCAAATAACTAAATTATTTTATCAAAGGTAACTGGGCTCTGCGTTACTATGTTTACCGCTGATGACGTTTGTTGAATATGTTTGTTTACTGTTTACTTTGTCATTGTCAATTTTGAAAAGTTGTCATGTTAGAAATGGATTTACTGCAAAGTGAGGATGAATTGATACAATTAACATCACCTGAGATAAGAGACCAGGCGCGAGATGTGGAATTTAACCTTTTACCGGAAAAATCAAGAACTGTATATGAACTCACATACAGCAGATTCATGGAAAATAGACAGAAGGAAAATATAGAATCTTTCTCTGAAAATGTGCTGATTGTCTATTTTTCCGATCTTTCAAAGAAAATGAAGCCTTCAACGTTATGGTCTACCTATTCGATGTTGAAAGCTACCCTGAACATAAAAAATAACATTGATTTGGCAAAATACCTGAAGTTACGGGCTTTTTTGAAACGCCAGTCAGACGGTTTCCATGCAAAAAATCCCGAGTTTTTCAAAGAGAAGAAATCGAGAAATTTTTATCAGATGCCCCAGATGAACTGTATTTGTGTACGAAGGTAGGAATATATTGAAAATGATTTATTATGGATTAAAGTTTGTAGTTGTACTTTTTCTGCCTAGGCATTAAAAGTACAATTTTTAAGCCTGCCAAGTGTCATTAAAAGGCCGCTTTGTAATTTGGAGAAAAAAGCTTATATATAATGAAAATTAAATAACGGTTTTTGTTAATTCTATTATTGGTCATTGTATACAATACAACTCTATGGATTTTACAACTTACTTATTAGTAGGTAAAGCAATTTGCTCTCCTATTTCACTCAGTAGATACAAAACAGTTTGTTTTTTGAGTGAAAACGTTGGTTAAAGTCGAGCTCATCATATTTTTCGAAACAGTCTGTTCTTTACCTATACACTTTTGGTGTTTTAATATAAATAAATTCTTCATCAGATGAGCTTGAACTTGAACAAATATAAAAATTTTGAAGTTATATTGTAGTTAAATGACACTTTAGAGAGTTAAAGTCGAAAAATCGACACTTTAACCTTAAAGGATACTTAGAGTTTAAAGAATACTCTAAATTGGCTATGAAATCAATAATATTTAGTATTTCAAGATTGATAAACATTGAAAACAACATTATTAAGGACAGAGTTATTTAAAGTAAGTCAATTTTCTGGGTGAATACTTTATAGTAACAATAATTCTAACACCATTTGAGTCCACTTCAATTTTACCATTGTAATTGAAGATTTTATTGAATATTATAAATGTGCGGAATTAGATAAAACGTTGTACGTAAACACGTTATGAAGAGAGCCATATCGCTCTTTTCATAACTAGTTACGTAAATAACTATTGACAAAGCTATTACATAGATGCTCCGTACACATATACTGACTAAATTCTCCGGTATATTTTTTCCATTGAATCTCATTCCTTCTTGTAGAAGGTATTTATTTTTCCTCTTTGGTTACTATTTTCACAACGTAAGTACCTACACTATGGCTATTGATAAATTCAAGGACAGGGTTTGTGATTTAGTCGTAAATATTTGGGGGTTTCAAATATCTTCGAAATGGTGTAGCGCATTCAAATATCTATATTGGTTTGTGAGGGAAAGCCTGGTGAAATTATTCTTGGACGTATCGTATATCTAGAAAACCAGTCTGAAA
>CAJUYI010002167.1:0-18360 GCA_910591695.1 Galerucella pusilla
TTTATTCACTACGGTAAAGGTTTTTGAGGAAATAAAAGAAGATATTTATGACAGCTATGATTTTCACTTTTGTTTTAAGTAGGGCTGGGCTGTTTATATAAAAATTATAATGAGGTGATTTATATTTGAATTAATATAAGATTTTGTTCAATTGAAAATTCTATTTTCATTTTCAGGTGATGAAGCTTGGGGAAATCAAAACCTGTAGAGGATATAATTGGAAGAATAACAAATAATGACGAAAGTTATGGAAAAATTATTGATTAAAATATATTTGCTTTCCTTTGGTTGATTTTATAGTATACCCAAACAATTTCATAACCCTTAATCTCATTTTATACTTGTTGAGGTGAGTTGTGGAATAAACCCTTAGCAACCTTATTGTAAAACCGGCCCTGAGACAAATTAAATTGTTTGCTTTCAAGCTCACTGTAGTCCTAAAATCATCAAATCCATCAAAGGATACGCTGTTGTGCTGTTCCTTTTTTTCACGAACTTAAAAGGCCAGTCTGCAGTGTAATTTATTGGAGAAAATGAAAGAGTTGGCCATGTTAGCGGTAGTTTGTGCCTTATCCAAGCTTGTCATTATACTTTGTGAATAGGGGAAATTTTTCAGAAAACTTCCGGAAAGAATTTTCCGTATAATGGAATTCCCGCACAAAAAGTAAATGAAAATTTATCGTGCAAATCTATATTTCTTCCTTAAAAAAAGATATGGAGTTGTTATTATTATAGTTAATGTTTCCTGAGAGTATCATTATATAGAAAGATGTATGGTTGTTGAAGTTGGAAAAAGTGATCCAGAAAAGGTTCATAACTGAAATCCTGTGACAGTATTTTGGTGAAACAGGAACAGGTTTTGATGGTTCGGATCTGTGATGATTTAGGGTATGGAAGAAAATTCCTTCAGAGAATGCTTGTGTATCAGAGTCGACGATGTCTGTGATTAGTGAGTTAGGCGTGCTTGTGGTCTCAGATCTTTAGGTCTCCTATGGGTCTCTGTTTGGAATGGTTTGGTCGACTGCGAAGTTTGCAATAAAGAAGCTGGTGGAGTAATGCCGAGGTGAGATGGTCCTGGTGGCAAAAACTTGATGAGATAATGAAACTTATACCACGAGACCATCACTAGTGACATCTTTGTATGTCAATTTTCCTTGGAAGTTTGAGTGGGACGCTGCAGTTCGTGTTAACTTTCGATAATTCCATTTGTCCTCTCAGTATCTTGGTATTCAGAGTTTGGAATGTGGTTTACATTTAAGTAGATTATTTGTATGGCCGTCCAAACTAAGAGTTCCTCATTGATCAACTGTTTATGCTAGTTTATGCTCAGGTGTCACTTCTGCTAATAAAATACATTTATTTATTCCTCTATTTAAAGTTTTGAGTAACCTATAGCGTTATCTTTGTAACTTTCTCCACCAGACCAGGAATAAAATAAAACATCTGGAATCACCCTATATATCATGTGAGAGAGCATGTATTTATGAAAATATTGACATTTTTAATCTTCCTGTCCCGAAAATAGCCAAAACCGATGTGTCACATAGTATAAAATAATAATATAATGAACTTGTGTCTTTGATTAAAAAATTCCATAATCATTAGCAAGTCCACTTCTGGAACATCTAATGAGCCTGCTTCTTTAAAATTGGGTCCACACATTTCATTTCAATAACACAAAAATTTTGTTAGAAGTACCTAATACAAAATAAATGAATTATGCGAGGCACGTTACAGTCAGAAGCGTAATGTTTGTGCACATTAACTTTCATATGCGGTGACGTCACAGTCATAGTCTTCGCCCAACTACGGTATGCTTGTTTAATTGGTTGTATCAGAAGAACGACATATTCTATTGACATGAAACTTTCAGAATCATATTTTTATCCTTAGTAGTTTGTTTCACGACAGTTAAAAGTGATTTGAAAATTTAAGTGAACGAGCCCATTATATAGGTAGGTATGTATTTAGTGGGGTATATTAATCATTCATTCAATCTGTAGGAGTTTTTCTACCACACAAATTTTTGAAGCAACAAAAACCATGTTCAAATCTGGATACAAATATCCTGTGAGTAATTACGATCAACTCTGAAAGGAAACACATTTATCCTGAGGACGTCAAGCTTTTCATAATTTCTTTATCCTGTAAACTGGCGTAACCTATTTCTCATACAAATTGGAGGGATTTAAGTTACATTTCTGACGAAAATGCATAAATACTGAATTTAGAATTTGAAACGAATCCTCATTTTTAAAGTAGATTTATCATGCGTTAGCTTTGTCGTGGAATAATCAGATTTGATTGGATTTTATCTGGTTTTGAAAAAGATTACTAATATAGAAAGCGAGGAAAATAATGGAAAACTTTGCAGGTAAGGATTACACAACCTGTACCAAAGGGACTTTCCAGACTTAGATTGAATGTGTCTTTCTGTTGAATGCTGTAAGTCAAGAATGTATACAATCTTTAGTACCCATTAGATTTTATTTGACCGATTAGTTGAGACTTTACGTGACATAATTTCGCAGCAGCACAATTTTCTCTCTTTTTGTGGCTTGGAGCAAAGGGTCCCAGGCCCAAATTTTCGATTGGACTACCATGAGAATCTGATACCGGTATTCCACAGGCACCTTCTCCTACCAAAAGCTAAGGAACCTATTCACATGGTCCTAAACCATGCGGGAACACGAAAACAAGTCCCCAAGTAACATTTTCAAGTCAAGCAAGCTTAATTTATGTTTTATTAGAGTTTTATAAAAGCAGAATTATATACTCTTCCTTTAAAAAGCTTATATGTACTTTTGTGACTTGAAGACAATATTGTTTCATAGTAAAGCTTCAAAAAAAAACTTGGAAGTATGGTTTTAAATCCTGATTATCTTGAAAATATTGTATCTTACAATTTGCAGTGATAGGGCAGTTTACTTTGATGCTCCTAGAGATAATTTCGTTTTAATAAGGTTAGATATGTTATGTAGTTCTCTTATGGAAATTAGCTTCAAGGATTGCAATATGCTTAGTTTTCTAAATAATAAACACTTGAGAGAGGTGATCTTAAAATTGATATAAATGAGTAAATTATAAGAGGTGAATGAGTCAGTATGGTTTTAAAAAGTACTCTTCAATAGGTAACCCATTTTTATAAGTAATAGAATAATTGAATACGTTTTTATACTATATCAGAAAATGGCAACGTTTTTAGATAAATGGCTGAGAATCCAGAAAAGTGCTGACTTTCACCGTAAGTGTGAAGGAAATAAATAACTGAAAAACAGTTTTAGATGTAAACAAGTTGTAAATATGTTTGTAAACACAATGTTATTGCGGAAATTTTTTTATTTTTATTTCTCAAAAATTAATATTTTAACGGGTGCGTCAAAATATAGTAAGTTTTAACATAAATGTAGTGTTCGTTTAAAAATTTACGGAACCGGTGACCTTTTGGAAATAATTTTAGCAGCCATTTATGTTATCGAATACATTCTTCCAATAATTGGTTTATGTTTAGGACATCTTTGAGAATAAACTGGAGATAAGAGTAGGGGAGACCGGGTACAAAAGTAACGGTGGGTCAAAAGTAACAAAAGAAATGCTCTCTAGATTTATCCAATTGGCGAACACCACTTCGCCGCCGTCAGGTGATAGCCGGAAGCGCCCTCCTCACTTGCATTCAATCAGCGAGTATGCCACGCGCTGTTAGGCTATGTGACAGGACGCTACGTGTTTTTACATATCAAAAGTAAGTATTTCGACGTTTTCTTATTCAGTGTTTACGTAGCCTCAAAAGGATGATAGTAATCTGAATGTTTGCATATCGATTCTTGATTAGATTGATTGTAAATTGCTTCAATTCGTTTTTGTTTGGCACGTTCCGTTTTAGGGTTATATAACACTTTTTAACAAAAATGAGAAAGGGTACAAAAGTAACATAGCCCTATGAGTACAAAAGTTACATGTTACTTTTGTCCCCGTTATGCTTTAATAATCCATCAAATTTTGACACGCCCGAAAAAAACTTAATTGAACAAGAATACCATTAAAGAAATAAAGCCAAGAAAATGGTACTACGAACCGAGACTGGGGAAGGTAAGAGAGAATTATTAACTACGAAAGAAAAGGGGAAAGGAAAGAAAACAAAGTAGGTACCAAAAGACAAGGAAAATGGATCTGATGATGACGATTGCTTCTGGCTCATATGTTTGGAAACTTTTAGCAATAGTCGACCAAATGAACAATGGATACAATGTATCGAATGTAGAATGTGGTCCCATGTGGTTGCTTAAGCTGGGAATAATTTTTATTGATTTGTTTTTATAAAATGAATGATTTTTGAGCATTTAAAATGCAGAAGTTCAATTGTGTTATTGATATAAAGTCTTGGAATAGATAATTTGTTGATTCAAAATCATTAATATTGTATTTATTACCAATCCTTTTGTCTTGTTACTTACGACCCACAACGTGTTACTTTCGGCCTGCCTACGTGGTTGAAAGTAACAACTAACGATTTTTTAAACTCTCTGTTATTCATATAAAACACACCATTATAAAATAAATCGAGTCTAGTGTAAAGAACATAAACTAAATTTATATATGGTCACATTAACTTAATGATGATAATAAAACCCAGCTAGAAATCGAGGTAAAAGTACAAAGTGTTACTTTTGTACTCGGTCTCCCCCACAATAAAACCGAATAATATTATGAAATATTTTAGTTAAACTATCTAACGAGCAAATAACACACTTATAATTTATAAATTTAGTCTTATGATGCTCTTAATATTCAGCTTTATCATACTCCTGAAGCAGTTCTGGCATTTGAACTCTTTAAGTTTTATGGTTACCCTTAAAACGTTATGCAAGGCATCAAAATTCAGCTAGTAGGTTTTAAAAATATCTTTTGAATTACTCCTAAAAACCATCTCGGGATTTTCCCTTCCATCATAAAGCCTACTTGTGACAGCTTTATAAGTATCCTGTAGATGAAGAAGTTTTATTGAAATGGAATAAAATAAGCTTTATAGGTATCCTGTATACCAAGTTAGGACTCAATAATTGTCACGTGGGTTTCCGAAGAGCGATGTAATCACAATCAAGCTTTTTGACGTATACGCATCAAAAAGAATGGTTCATTGTGCGAGTACTTTTTTGAAGTGGTGTTCTTGACGACCATTTGTTTTTTGGAACGTGTACGCTTGATAATGTGCGATCATAACATCCGGCAACACTGCAACATCTCACTGATTACAGAAATTGGTTCGTAAATTAACGTTTTGTGACTTAAATTCAAAAACTGACAACTGACAAAGTGAAAGATTGTCCACATTTGCGATTTACAGGAAATTAAGGAAAACTGGATTTTATGTATGATGTCTTAACGAAAAAATTCATGAAATGAAATGGACAAAAATAAGTTCAATACTTGCAAAAAACCGGAAAGACACCAACAACTACAACAAATTGGATAGTTATCAAGAATATCTTCAGAATATACTCCAAACTAAAGCATTTTACACTGCATCAATCAACATTAACCATACCACTTCATCTTCCATTATTTAAAAAATAGTTGTCTTCGAAGTTGACAACAAATATAATATTATCAATAGACGTCAACAAAACTATAAAAGGAACGATACAAAGCGCTCGCTGTAAACAGTCGTTTTGAAAACGTCGTATACGCATCAATGTTCACGAGTCAAGAATAACAAAACGTACGAATCTCTCGGAGTGCGCATACGCATCAAAATTTCACGATCTTATAAAATTTCGTCAAAATTATTTGAAACAGAGTGATAAATATAAAATTAATATGAAGGATGATCATATAATCAATAATACAAAATGAGAATATTACCATTGTTAATATTACAATTAAAAATTGTTGAAATACAAATTACAAAAGGACATGAAAATATTTCAAATTACAAGTTTAATGATACAAATTATATTAGTAGGTAGTCAAAATAATGAAATAAAATAAAATTTTGTTACCTGCATGAAACATATAATCCAAAGAACAATAGGTTGTTGCCCAAAACGTTAAAATTATCAGTATGTTACCTGCATGAATCATAATCCAAAGAACAATAGGTTCTTGTCAAAAACGTTAAAATTATCAGTCAGTATGTTAACATACTGATAATTTTATTTTATTCCATTATTTTGACTACCTACTAATATAATTTGTAATACCTATCAAACTTGTAATTTGAAATATTTTCATATCCTTTTGTAATTTGTATTTCAACAATTTTTAATTATAATGTTAACAATGGTCATATTCTCATTTTGTATTATTATATATGATCATTCTTCATATCAATTTTATATTCATTACTCTGTTTCAAATAAATAATTCTAACAAAATTTTATAAGATCTTCATGTATTAAGTGTACCATTTCTTTATATTGTAGCTTGATGATGGTAATATTGTACCGAAACTAGTAGCATCATAAGTGTCCTTTGAGGGACTTTAATTAAATTTTCTGTAGTTTGGACTTTAAGTTTTGTTGAAACATTGGTTTGGATTTCATACAACCACATTTGAGATATGAATGAGCTCTTGGTGTTATGAATTTAATTGAGATGTTTCACCAAAGCGGTTATGTTACAGAACAAAAATACGAACAATGTGAATTCTCAAAGTTACCTTTATCACAATAAATACAACGTATAGCTGACATGAAACACCTTGAATTAATAGCATGCTCAAGCGTGATTGGTTAGAATGTATATCTCAGACAAAATCCTCGACATAATCTTATAGGAAAGTAAATTTGGACGGCAGTCAAAAATGAAGTTTTATATTTCTATGGGAATATTAGAAAAGGAAACAATTCATATAGGAATATTTTCTCAGGAAGTGGAGAATCGAGGACCTGAATCTGTAGCTATTCGTTCCCATAACAAACAAGATACGTTCTCGACTTTTTTAACTTGTACGAACAAATTTCTAAAAATTCGTTATTAAAAAATTCCCATCTAAAAATGCGGGCTATTAGGAGACACGTACTCAATTTAATCACAAAAAATGTTTAATATGGAAGCGCTCGGAGTTTGGTATGGAAACCACTGCTCTGGGTGATACTTTAAAACGTGCTTGGAATTAAAAAGTTTTTAATTAACGTTGTCTAAATCCTTCAAGTATCAACATCACTATCAATGTTATATTGGACCCAATTACTTGTGTTTGAAATTGGAAATGACCTCCTCACAACCAAATGCATAATCAACGTTGTTAAATTAACGAACTTGGAAATTCAAGTTGTTACAGTTTTGCATTACGAGTTGGTAGATTTGAGAAAAATGGAGAATTTGTTTTCTTATGGTTTTAAATGAAACTAACTGTTTTTAAATGACTCCACAATATATTTGTAAAAATCTGTAAATTGCAAGTAAATTGACAATTGTTTCGATATAAATATCATCATCAGAATGACAGAAGTTACTTTTGACATGATGTATACTTGATATCTATTTGGCTAGTCCAAATAGTGCCCTATCTAGTGATTGACTTAATATATATGAATAGAAAAAAGAAGAAGATTTTACAGATAGTAGCTTTGATATTATAATTTTTTCAATTCTTATAAGAACAGGTATATTATATACAAATAATCCTTCACTGATATTTAGAAAATTAGCTTTCTCAAACTAAATGTCGATAAATGAATGAAGTTATATCTTAAATTGTCATCGGAGAATAATTAGTAGCTACTGTCAGAGAAATGGTATACCAAGACAAGATAGGTACAAGTTGAGCAGAAGCAATAACTTTGTCCACAGCTTTATCATGCTGTGGAACCTTCAGAAAATAAAACACGTAATAAGAATGAAGAATAAATTGTTAGAGAGGGAGCAAGTGAACAAAACAGATTGGGGAAAAGAAGCTAATGCTTCAGCGGCGCATATAAAACCCTGATACCACGTTGTTGAGATAGTTATTCCTGTTTTATCACATTCTTAAGCTCCTATACCCTGTTTTTCATCACATTGATAGCACAAACTCAGGTAATAAACTGGAAACGGCAATAAATCAGAGGCGGACAAATTATCCAATTTGTAGGGTAGGAGTATAAAAATACATTCATTGTAAACTCACTTACTTCAAGTTTAAATAAATCTTATGATCGTTTTTCAACTAAAATATGAATTATTGAAGTTAACACATAACGCAAATGTATAATGTTGATAAGTTAAAATAATTATCAACTTTCAAGAATGTTTATCCATGAGTGTAAAGTATTTTTTCATATTATCATTTCCTCGCTGATATTAAGGCACTTTTGATGTAAACAGAGGTTTAAGACAAGGGGATCCACTTTTGCCAATTCTATTCAATCTGGTGCTAGAAAGTATAATAAGAGACAGCTAATGCCTCTTTCACACGGTCAGGGTGTTTGTTCGTTCGAGATTTCGCCCGTCAGCCGGACAAGTAGAAATACACAGTTTAGAATATCTCCTTTCACACTTTCCGCACACAGGTGAATCGCCGTCCGGGCATTCAAAACGCCCGGATGTACCCGCTAGAACTCACGGAGCTTGGACGGGCAATCTCCCGGACTATGCCCCAGCGGATCACACTGTGCTATGATTGCGTTTACATGATCCGGGTGTTTAATCGTACGAATGGTCTATACTTGTCAATACTAGTTTGCAGGCTAGGTGTAGTCTGTTGTCGAGAAGACTATGTGTGTAATCTGCAGTGTAGCTACGAGCATTTGATCATGTCGAAAGAAGTAGAAGAAATAGATTCTGAAATCCTGATTAGTTCAGTTCAGAATAAACCAGAAATCTGGAACAAAGCTGCCAAGGATCTGCTTTCTACCAAGGGTAAAACCAAATTTGCCTATTAGGTACGTTGTACTCCCGTGTGAAGAGAGATCCCGGTCGGGCGATCATACGGACGGATAAATATCCTGACCGTGTGGAAGAAGCCTAATAGATCTAAAGGCGATAATATATTATAAAAAAAACCGAGTAATAACCTATGACGACATCGTAATAATAACAAGATCACAAAAAAGACAACAAAGATATTTTTATTACCTACCCTGTTATACCGATTGGATTGGATAATATTATGAAAGTGATAAAAGTAAATTATAGAGGTGGGACCAAAATATTCTTAGAAAAATTTACGGAGGAATTGAGAATGTGGGGCAGTGGACAACAAGAACCAACAAAGAAACACACGACATACTATATAAGACACCATGTATTACAGGTAAAATCTGTGCATAGCGATTAGGTCATTTAGGTTAGGTCATGTGGGTAGGATATATATGACGGAAGATGTGTAATGAGATTGTTTTCTGGAGGTGGAGGAGGTGGGAAAAAAAGGGGACGACCTAAGAAGAGATGGATGAATGCTGAGGAGACTTGAAACAGGAGCGGAATAGTAGAATAGGATAGCAAGATATCGAATGAAATGGAGGAATAGAACAAAAATAATAAAATCTATGGGATAACACGCCGTTCCATTATCATTTTTGTTCCTGTTCTATAATTAACTACATTATTGAAGTATTTGGAAACACATTGTGAAGACCACAAATTTCCAAAAACAGCACAACTGTAATCTACATGCCTAAAAACTACTATACAGAGTGGCCCAAAAGTCTGGAAACGTCCAATTATCTCGAGAGTTGTTAGTTCAATTATTGTAAAAAATTTGGGGTACAACTATTTTATAATACGGAGATTCCATATTCAATATTTGCAGTGTTACCAGATTTGCCGTTTTTCTTATATTATTAGTAGCTTTGGTTTTTTAACCTGTAAGTTCCGAAATTATTGGAATCTCCTATTCAATGCGAGTTGAACCTCTTTTATATCTTGAGGTAAATCTCAATTAATATACAAAAGACCAAAATTATGCAATTTTCAAAAGGGGGTTTTCGAAAATCTAAATTTAAATTCCACTACAACAATCAACCCATTGAAGTTGTGAATAAATATAATTACCTAGGTGTAACAATGTCATCTTCTGGTGTATTTCATGAAATGTCAGTAGTTACTGCAAATAAAGGAAAGCAAGCCGTTGGAACTATATTGTCAATTTTGGTTAAAGCGAAGACGGACTGCTGGTATCCAAGAATTAAGTTGTTTGAGACGTTGGCTCTGAGTGTTATGTTCAACGCAGTACCTGTTTGGGGTCTCAGATATTTGGATGTACTAGAGAGAGTCCACGTACAGTTTATCAAAAGAGTTCTCCTTGTTTCTATCAATACACCTGACGCCATAGTACGTTTAGAGGTGGGAAGAGTAAGACTTGAATATACAATCTTCAAATTATCTCTCAATTGGCTGCTAAAGATTCTGGCTATGGATTATACTAGATATCCTGTTCTTTGCTTTAGACAACAAATTCGTACATCCGGTAGTACTGATGCCAAGTTTAACTGGACGGTACAAATGGAACAATTTTTTAATAAAATAAATCAGTTGGAAATGTGGAACAACTTGAGCTATCATACATTAATTAGGAATAGAAAAAAATTACTTGAGATGTATTATACACAATTTTATGAATCGGACTTATCCCTGGTTTCTAAGTATTCCTATTTATATCTGTATAGTTTTTTCACTGTTTCCAGAAATCCAAGTTTGTATTTACTCGTAAGATTGCCCATTCAATTCACCCGCACACTAGCTCAGCTGCGTACGGCAAATGCATTCAGAATCAAGTTCACCTTAAATGGAACTACTTGTTATATAGATCCCGATATTGAATGCTCCGCATGTAATCGGAATGAAGAGGAAACATTACAGCATCTTCTTTTTGATTGTCCAATATACGTCGTCACGAAACAAAATATTTCTTGTTTGCAGAGTTTGGAAGTATTAATTAAAACTCTACAAAATATCACACTTGTTGAAGCCAGGCAAATTTGTGAATATGTGTGGAATATTATAAGATTAAGGTCATTTATTATTAATGAGTAATTATCTGTTAAGATGTCTTGTTATGTTATATATCGTTGGTTTAGAGGTAAAAGTCACTAAGTCGCATTTTTCGAATTATGAAATATTGAGCATTATAACGTAATTTGTTGCCAAAAATCGGAAAACTTTGTAATGTATCAACATTTAACATAATATGAAAGAACTTGTTGTTATCAGTAGACATGCCTATGTATTAAGTGAAAATTTATGAAAATCCTTTGAAAAAATAGGATTTTCGTACTTAATGAATTTTACTTCTACTATATTATAAAAGGTGCACCACTTAGTGAGGAAATCCAGCAGTTAATCAGTGAAATGTGGGTCTTTATTTATAACAAAATATACATGAATATGCACAAAAACACTCCTGAGTGAAGCTCATATAAAAAAAGTCACATTTCCCCATCATCCGATTCATCAACTGCCGGTTCAGGTGCTAGTTTTTCTTCATGTTCATCTGATTTAGTAGGCTATGACCTATACCAAGCATGCAATTCTTCAGGTATTACAGACGAATCGCAGAGTTTGATGAGATCTTTCTTCTCCTTATCAGTAATTGGTAGTTAATGAGAGTAAGCGGATTTGATAGCATGGGGCTTTTGGCGATTCCTGCCTTTTCCTTTAATGTTGATTCGTTTCAAGCCAGAAAAGTGACTATATTTATAATAAATGTGATCTGGACTACCTTTTTCATATTTGAGACATTCTTGCACAATTTCACCAACCATTTCCTAACGTTAGGTAATACCTAAATCAGATTTTGGATTTGTTAAGTGAAATTTTCGTTTTACCACCCTCTGAGAATTACTTGAGAGTGACAATATTGGGTATTTTCTATCATGTTTAGGCGTTTCTGAAACGTAAATTCTATTTTGTCATTCCAAAATCTGATTTAGGTATTACCTAACTTTAGGAACTGGATGGTGAAATCGGACATCTATCTTCAACCACTCGACCTTATTTCTATCCTCATCTATGTTCCTATTCTTAATCATATTCGATGCAAGGTCTTGAAAATCGAAAAACTCTTTTTATTTGATTTGTTTTTTGTTCGTGCACTTCTGAAGATTTCACTGTACTCTCAGTAATATTTTCATTTTCTTCACTGTCAGTTGATTTACTATCAGATAGTGAGTATTCGGGATCAGCATCGCTATCGTATTCATCAGAATTTAATTCGTAACTTACTACTGACTTAACAATCTTTTCACGGCTGTTTCGGTTTGGAGAGAGTCAGAGTCAGAAATTACATCACCTTGGTTACCATTCTGCTTAGATAATGTAAACAATTCTTCAAAATTAGCAGAAGATGTTGAAGGAAAGTCTTCAAAATTGGTAGAAGGCAGATGTACATTCAACTTATTTAAATCTCTGTTGACATCTTGAACGTCCTGCAAAAAATGTTGGATATTACCGCTCGTTTCGTATTGAATAAACAAAAATTTTATATAATTGTATCTGGTATTGAATACTTAAATAATCAAAACGAGTATGCAATGAAAGAAGGGTAATAACTGTTGCAAATGAATGTCATAACAAATTTCAAAAGAAAACAGACTTACCATTGAATTTTTAGATAATTCCAAAATTTTGTTAGTTCTTGACGACATCACAACAGTAAAATATTATATAAGATAACTCACAAATAACTAAATAACTCTCTAGATACAAGGTGCTACACTTTAAATCGGAGATCGGTAACAAAATGTGCTTCTCCAACTGTTTCTTGTCTGAACTTGTGGATCGTCAAAGGCAGTGTACGTAACACGTGTTTTAAAAACTCACTAAGTGCATGCAAATTCAGCGAAATTCTCAGTAAGTTACTTAGTGAATTTTACCATCATGGGCAAGGTATTCTTAATGTACTTAGTGAAATTTACTTGTGAAAAAGTTACTTTTCTACCTACAATATGTACTTACTGAGTTTTTCATGCGAAAGAAGGAGAAAAAATGTACACTTAGGTATTTTTAACTCAATTTCAGGGAAAATGTACTTAATGAGTTTTACCTCTAAACCGACGATATTATTCTTTTTAAATTGTTTGTTAGTGTAGGTATATCGTATTATGCAATTTGTACTCATACACCCTTGCTGTAAACTTATGTTTTTGAAGCAATAAATTATTATTATTATTATTATTATAAGGTAAATCTCTCGCAACACAACGTTATGATGCTTCAAGAATCAATTTTTAGCTAAACTATAACTTTCCACCCATTAGGATACAAGTTTTCTAATTCACCATTTAGTTTGTGAGAAAATTGAGTAACCAAATTAACTGCAACATTGAAATTTCCTAATCGACTTATCTAATTTCTTAAAACAACGAAATAGGATATGCCACAGCATCCTACATACCAGATTTCTGAGAAAAGTTTCTGCAATGCGCTGATTCTGCGGTAGAAATGTTGAAAATCCGCTGTTGGAGGAACTTCTCCGACAATTTCTGATTTATAATCCGATTGACTCTCGGGTTTTCTTTTACTGAAGCTCTTCGTGATTGTTATTGCACCATTTCATAATGACGCATGATAAAATGAGCAAGAAGTACACTTCATACAGGGTAATTTCAAAGTAATATGATAATATTCTTCTGATGATTAACGGTTTTCTCTAAAATGTATATTCTTACAGAATATAGCGAATCTCCACATATTTCGTTCCAAAATTTCGAATGTAATGTAATGTTATGTATTTAGGATGGTGAGATATTACTTATAGTGTATGATTTTGAATGTTTTTTCTAAATACATTTATTTTAAAAGTTGAGCGCCAGTTACCTATAAAGATTTTAAAATTTATTTATTTTCATTTTCATTTAATTTTTTTATGAGACTTCCCTTCTTGTTTCAAGTATTGGTCAATTTTATAATTTTCGTCTGTACTCAGGGAGCATACGTGATCGTGCCTCTTTCAACGATCTTTCAACGGATCAGACTGTGCTGTGTATTTGAGGTTAAACGTAGTCAAAAAATAAGTTAGTTTGATTCGAAGTATTTTAATAATAATGCAAAATGATCAATTCTTGGAATTAAAAGAATTGTGCAGCACATACAATAATAATAATAAATAACATATGATGGAAATCAAACTATGCTACGATGGGATGAGGATGAAATAAGTGCATATATAAACAATGTAAAATAACCTAAAAATTATGTAATTATAAAGTATGTTCTTGTTTAATTTTGATACAACAACCCAGTTGTATTAGTAATGTAACTTTTAATATTGTTTTGAATATTTACGGTTTGAAAATAGTTATACTATACTATAGTTAAAATAATACCCTTCTTGGTGTGCGTCATCGATTGTGACGTATATCCGGGTTTTCGGCATGTCGTTTATTTTATTTGCTATTTTGACATATAGCTAACCTTAAATTTGATAAATAAGATCATCAGGATTGTATTTAGCCAAATTCGGAAAGGCTATGCAATTAATAATTACCAGCTTCTTTTTCTAACTGAAAATACTTGAGAACTTTCAAAATACTGATGTTTTTCCGTGTATTCATGCATATTTTTGTATTATTCATATAAATAAAACAATAAGATTGATATTCACTTTTCATAAATAATAATTGACCGCAAACAACAAAGTACAGGCCTGTCAAGAACTGTCAGTGTGACAGTAGAAAAAGACGTAAGACTTATTGCCGCTATGAAAGTAACGCCTTTTTAGTGTTTTAAACTCTCGATTGATAGGTTGAGCTTGAGCGTAATCTAAACATGAACCAATCAAATTTTTGTAAGTCAAAGATTAGGGTTAACGGTTGTAATACATTTAAACAGTTCATTATTATGATATTTTGATTAGGATTAATCACAGACCTGCCTTTTTTTCCATTTCTTCCTGCGTAATGTGTCAGAAAGACATTAACAATCGATGACGCACACCAAGAAGGGTATTATTTCAACGATATACTATACTCACACATAATAGGTACACTGGAGTCTATTGGATCAATACCTTGTATACTATGGAGTAAGTACTATCTTCTAAAATATGACAAGGAAACTTCTATGGAAACTTCAGATAAATTTTATTATTCCTCCTACGGAATTGGGGGTTTTCCAAATGTGCATGGAAAATGTGTGAAAAGGAATATATTTTCCACTTCAGCACAGGAACTTATTAACAATAATTGAAAATAAGTAAATATTCAATACTTTGTGCTACTTGTCAACTATTTACCTTTTGACTTTTCAAGTTCACCATTCTGTCAAAAATTTGCTTCTAAGGTTGTGTTTGATGGAATTTACGAAAAAATTGACGATGCTCACGCTTCAAAGGATTATGAGACAAATTCTTCGATTTTGATCAATAGGATTCGCAGGATTTGACGTTTATATCTTCGAATGTCATGAATCTTTAGAAACGTCAGATTGAATATATTTACAATTTGAGAGATTCAGCTTATTTCAACTTAATACTAGGAACTATCAGTGACTTATCTAATTTAATTATTCGTACTATGGTTTTCGTTAGTTTTTTGGGGCATTTTGTAGCACTTATCGGTTATTCACTCGCGCACTTTTTATGTCTTTGCTCCAAAAAAATATTTATTTTTTATCCGATCTAAAGCTTTCTCCATTTTTAATTTCCCGTTACAATATTATTATCACAACATTTGGTTATTATTTGGCCAATTATTTATAATATTGAATTATGCTCTATAACATATTAGTTTATACAGCTTTATTCGCAACTAAATGTTGTCTACACTTTTGTTGAACAATAATTATTATTTTCTATTGAAATGTTTACGTCTTGCACAATTTTATATTTAATGACATTCTATTTTCGAATTCTTTTTCTGTTGTAAATAATGTTGATTTTAAAAATGTCTTGTGGATGACTTCGTTTTCTTTTATTATAGTAAATTTAAGATTCTGCTACATATGACAAAAATTATGCTGTCCATCGGGAGTCGGTGAAGAACAGAAGAAATACGTGCTACATCTTACATTGCTATATATAGCGATGTTATACAAATATTTTTCGTCTAGCATCTGCTATATGTAGCATTTTGGTTTCATCACTCCACAGTTGCATTCTCTTGTGAACGGACGTTTTTGCTGGTGATATTTTTTTACAATGGAAGGACTGAAAAGTGACAGTGCGTGGAATCGGGATGCTATTATAAACTTAATTGAACTGTTCCGTGAACAACCGGCGTTGTGAGTCTTTGGTTGTCCTGATTATAAGATCAAGAACAAGAAGCGTGACGCTTGATCAAGTATCGCGTTGGAAATGATGATGGACAGAGCGGAGGTAGAGCGGGAAATTAGGTGTGTCCCTGGACAATTTCAGAGGTAGTGATCGTCATCATAAAGATCCCGTAATAAATCTCTTGCTGTACTGTACTTATTTCTCGAAGCAAGCGACGGTGAACCCAAAACCTTCACTTCCGCTTCTGACTACCCAAGATCACCTTGATAGCTGCCGCAAGCAATAGGCCTCTTGGGCGCGATATTTCGATGCGGAATATATCTGTAACTTTTTTCTATAGCAATATAGCGATGTTATATAGCAGGTTTTGCTACATAGTGTAAGCCCGGCTTAAATCAGAAACAAATTTTAACGAGCATTAAAAACAAGCAATTGAACTGGTATGGGCACATTGTAAGAAATAACGAAAACAGGTTAGTCAAAGCAGTTCTAGAGGCAGGAACGGATAGAGAAAGAAAGAAAGAAAGAAATACTAAGCAGAGCATGGATAGAGAATATACAGAAAATCGGAGAGAAAAGAGGGAAGTCAATGGAAAATATGACAGGACTAGAAAAAAAAGGAGTGAATGTTGGATGTGAGAAATGTGTGAAGAAGGGCTCACCCGATGATGAACGGTATGAGGGTCTTGGAGAAACATTATTTTTCACTCATTTACCTGTCTCCGACTTTTTGACATTAAGTTCCTGGTCAACCTGCATATTGACATTGTGTTGTGAGTTGTGTTACATGTGAGCTATATTAGATTTTAATAGTATGATACTGACTGAATAATAACACACCAAAAATAGGGGTAACACAAGAAAATCTTGGAAAATCACGAATTTAGTTGTGACGTACAACCTAATCTGAATTAAAATTACCGATACTTATTATTGTACTCACGGGATATTTGCCGTTTTGCTCAACAGAGAAGGGGAGGTTCGTGAAGAACTCGCAAAAAAACATTAAATTGATCTTAATTGGGCGCCAGGATGTCCATGGTCAAATACCCCCTAGATCCACTACCCACGCGATTTACCAAACATAAGCAGGTAAAGTACCAAATGAATCAAAATGTTGTAGATTCAGTTCTATTCAAATTTGACCCACAAACAAAAACAATATTAATTAAGGGAGGCGTTATCTATCAGGTAAGCTCGTAACAAATTATAAAAAAAATAATAATGAGCGACGCAGTTTAAGAATGACAAGTCCTTAGATGGGAATGCTATTGATTATCACAGGACATGTACCAACTAATTAACGATACTTACTAATCTAAATACCCCAAGCGTGAGCTCATGCGCAGGTTACAAAAAAAAGGAAAAAGAAATGTAATCTAAAACCGAGTTTAACACCTACCAATAGATTCACAGCTTCGCCTAAATTATGGTTATTAATGAATTCAAAAAAATAATCAACTACCAGAGCAAACAAAATATAAGGCGCTGCATGCAATGCAAAACTATTTATGAATAAAGCAGTATCAATAAATATTATTGTATGCAATATTATAATTTATGAAAAGTAACTAAGCAGTCATATTAAGCGATACTAGTAGCGAAAATAGCGATAGAAAGTAATATAATAGAATAAGGCTAAATATAGGCACTAATAATAAAATTCAAAATAAGCAGCCTTAGCAGTAATGGTGAACGATAGCATGAAAAAGAAATATAATAAGCAATGACCCTTTTTTACAGTACCGGCGCAAAGAAAAAAAAAATAAATGAGCTAAAGAACATCACCAATACAGTCCTGAGGTATCATTCACTAGGTATACTAGCGGTAGGTACAGCGATCCAAAGTTTCAAATAGGTGACTCAAGTTGCCCCTATCACGAGAACATCCAGAATCTCCACCTGTGTCTTTGCCAACTTTTCGTTACTTTCAGAATCGATTAAACAGGAACCACAACTTTTGCAATGGCAGATAGGTTGAAGAACAAATTCCTCAGTGGAGGCTAAAAATCCATGTATAACATCAAATAACAATCTCTACTAACACTGGACCACATGGATTTTAATAATATGCGGTGCAGATATGTCCCCTATTATGGGTGACTTTTTAAAATCAAAATTCTGACCACCACATTTCTTCACAACACCAACTCCCACAACCAAAAAAACATCGTCCTCCAACTAGGGCGCTTCTGATTAGCATACCTAGTGGAAACTAAAATTTTTCC
>CAJUYI010002167.1:20248-54264 GCA_910591695.1 Galerucella pusilla
CTAGGGCGCTTCTGATTAGCATACCTAGTGGAAACTAAAATTTTTCCCATATAAAGAATCCTACTGTAATCTTATCTACTCAATAGCTAAGTAGCAAGAAACCTAGAGTGCCACCCATTATAGAAATCCAACGAAAAATACAGATCTCGACGTGAACTAGTACGGCCTGCGTTTGGTACTATACCAATAGGTGACCCTATTCGAGATTTCCTGCCGTTAAAATTAAAGTACTGCAATGTCCGCCACACCTTAATGAGGTATGGTAAAACAAATACAAAATCAACTAATAATACGTAAATTTATATACATTTTTTTTAAGGTAATGATAAACATTTGTTGAACTTTAAATAGCAAAATTCGGCGATCGCGAAAATTCAGAATCGGCAGCAAGTTAAGAACCAGAACCCAAGTGAGTGGAGGACCAAATACAGGGTCATTCCTGATGATGACTGTTATAAAAGTTTTATTGGAAATTGTAAATTCACGAAATTATTTATATATATGTATTAACGGTTTGTGGAATAAAAAAAAAACGTAACATAGTTCGTAAGATTGAAGTTATGACCCAGAAGATACTCCACAGTATACAGAACCACGTGCTCCAACATGGACACAAAATAAATTCACAAAAAATATCAATTTTTGATGCGTTTCTCATACGTTATTTGCCCGGTCGTTGAAGTGTTCCAATATCTAGATGTGAATGAGCATTAACATCAAAGTAACCAATAATAAGTGTTTCTCCACTTTTCCCGAGTGGATATTTCTTGTTTAACTCCATGCCATCTCAATTCTATTTCTCAATTCTCGTTGCAAACGTACCTTGTTTTTCGTGCTAGGAATGTACGAAAAACTTTTCTGTGAAGCTGCAGCAACCTATTTTCAAGGGAATTCTAGCCGCATCACGACCTTATCTCTATTGATAATGCTGGAAAGACTGTACATATTTAGGAGAATGCCTGTAATTTCTAACAAGCAGTGCTAAAGATTATATCCATTTGTCACGATTTTAATTTCATGCAGCGCGATTACCAGTACGGAAATGGATATTTGAATGAATAGCACTTAATTTTATCCATTTAGCTAGAATCGCATCAGTATTTGATAAACGAGAAGTTTTGAATTGAATGTGACATTTGCACATGGAACTCGAGTCTAAATATTTACAATTATAAATAAGACATGAAACAAAATGAATATATTTGAAATTAAAGCATCTGAATGAACAGATAAATCACTCAATATTATAATATGAAAAATTAGTATCGCTTTTAAATATCTTTTGTTATAGAAGCTCTTCAATATTGTTTGGTATACATAACTGGTCTATTTGAAGTATTCATATACTAAGCTCACGCACACAGTTTCTTTTACATTCACGATGCCATTGTTCATGCTAGGCATACTAGAATCTTCTGCGACTTCCATTTTTCTACAAGAATGAACAATATTCATCAAATCATTAGATGTCATTTCACCCACAGCAATATTATGATCTTAATGAAAAAATGAAACCTCACCGTTTGTTCCAAAAAAAAGAAGCTCAAGAATTTTCAATATTTTCCTGTGTTTTTTATTAATAAAAATTCCAAAATTTATCATTTAATAATAACAATAAAATTAATAATGACTTGAATTTCACTTTTTAAACTGGAGTACTACTAATTAATTCTTGAAAAATCACGGAAGAGATAGTGTTTACATGTAAAATTGTCAGTTGTTGACAAACAATGCAGCAGAAAGCATCCACGTGTACACTGTACACGCACTATAGCAGACGCCGTCGCCCACACTATAGATGGGTGGCGTGGCGGCGTGCGAGAATGAAATGAGGCATCCAGCACAAATTTAGAGACAAATTTCTTTTTAATGCATCAAATAAAATACTTGATACACATATCAAAGGAAAGTTCAGAATGTGACCTTTCATGGGGTATGATGCTTGACCGGGAAAAATTCTACTGTAAAGAGAAAAAACTGCTCGAAAAAACTCAGAAGAATAGCTGTTTTCCGTCAGAAAACTGGAAATTTCCCCGATTTTGCTGAGAACCCAGGGGTCTGGGCCAAAAAAAATTATACCATCGGCAAGAGGATATTCTAACCTTTCTCCCAATATCAATTATAAGCGGGTTTGACAGTTCATCATCGAGAAATTCCCGATAAACCAGAGCGCTCGGGAAAACTCCAGAAATCCAATGACCCAGGAGCACGAATTGAGTGGATGAAAACACACCTTAGTAGCCACAGATCCCTTCTTTCACCCGCACTTTGATTCATTAAAAAATATTGATGTTCACGCGACTTATTAAAAAATTAGTAATTTACTTGGGGACGTCATGCCCTCAGAGCGTGCTCTCTACAAGCCGGCCTGGAGCTCAATTTTGGGTCGGCGTTCGGGCCATTTATCTCGGAAACTATATAATTTTTCGAAAAAATGCTGAGGATCATTTTTGTGTGCAAGGAACTGCTCTTTATTTTTCGTTGGAACAAAAATTCTCCAGTGGTCAAATCTCGGCAGATATTGCGGGAGAACGGATTTTATGGAATTTCAGAGCCATTTTCCCACCCTTCCACAATGGTCAGGTACCTGACATTTTTAGAATTCAATGTGCTTACCATAACCTGTAAATTAAAACAAAATTGCTCTTGCTGGACCAGTTGCCCATGTTGACACCTTCGTTTACTGGACTATAGGTTTGTGGTGAGTGGGTGTATAAGGCCCTCTACTGCGACTTGCAAAAGTCTATTGTGGCTTACCCTTATTCAGCTTCCACCAAACAAATTCAGCTTCTAAACAAAACTGATTAGTTTATTTGTTGAATGATATTTCAGGTACGAGGGCGAAAGAGAGACCCTGCAAAACATTAGATTCGAGCCGCGGCGGGGCAGGCACAAATTATATGCTCAGCTGTTTCATCATCCTCCAGAAAAAGACGGCAAGTCGGATCTTACAACAGTCCAATACTCAGTATATGATAATTAAGATGACAGTAGCCTGTTAAACAACGTAGGTCTATAGTTTGTTCGGAGACATTCTTCGAAGGATGTATAGAAGCCTTCAAGTGAACCAATCCTGGTGAATTATTCCAGGAGTCTAAAGCTCTTCTGCTGTCCAGGTTTTTAAAGTTTGTTTGGCAAAACTTATTGCGATGCCAATTGTAGGTTCTGGTACGATAGAAACACGTGCGGCACCCTCCCTTGCAAGTGAGTCTGCCTTCTCGTTTCCTCTCATGCCAGAATGGCCAGAGATCCAGACCAGCAATACTTTATTGAGTTCTCCTATTGGGGAGAGTATTTTTAGGCAGTCTTAAACCAATTTCGACGTTACACGTTACACGTTACACGTTACACATACCATCGAATAATTGATCCCCTGGTAAGCTCCCGAGAATATTGAAACGGTTACCATTTCGTAATATACAATAGCATCGAAGATAAATAGATAGTTGATGATTGACCTAAATTCTACTCACCTAAAAGACGCTCGTGACTATAGAGTTTTCGACGTCGCCGGTGTAGAATTAGAATCGATTCGGTAATTGAATTTCCGCATGTGTAATTCGCTCGAAAAGTTTGTTGGACGCTATTAATTGTATCGTTAACGTAATTAAATTGTCGAAACTTACTTCTATTCGTCTACTGTAGTATGCAAATAATGCCAAAATTTGATGTCTAACTTTGAGTGGCCAGCTATAGCAGCAAAATGTGATTGGGAAAGTTGATAAAGCAAGTTACGGGAAGCATAGTTAAGACGGCAAATTTGACACGATTGTCATATTACACACGGAGTTCGTGAAGTTGGACAAATCGTATAATGAATTGATAGAATTTAATTATCAGGACGTAGGTATTTGAACAATTCCAATCTTTTGGTTTGCATATTCTTCATTCAATTACCAGAAAGTAATAAATCAGTGGTTTATTGGAATTAGTATACACCAGCATATTATTGAAAAAGTTGATTGAAATCTCGTACAGCATAGGTTTCTGTTCTCGGGTTAGGTTACGTTGGGTTTGTGGTTGGGGGTTTTATTGGTCCCCTTTTATTCGCATGCGACTATTGTGGTTCACACCATTCATATTCCACCAAACAAATAGGTGTGGTTCATCCAATAGCCTTTTTGGTGTGCTTCATCGATTGTTAATGTCATTCTAGCACATTACGTAGGAAGAAATGGATAAAAAGCATGGAGACTAGATATAAGGAGCACAAACTTATATAGGAAAAATGTCGAAAAAGTGTCTGCGAAAAGCATCCAATAGTAGATGGCGCGAGAGTAGCAAATTGGCCTGAGGACAGAGTGAAGTATGCCGACCAAGTTAACCTAACAAAATCTCCGTCTATATAGTGTTTATCACGTATTTATGTTTATTTTATAAAAGTTGAATCTAAATTAACAATTAATGGTGAAAACGAGTATTGTGAAAAATTGTCACCGAATAGTAATTCGGTGAAAATATACACCGCTATCTCTGTATTTTTTCTTGCCAAGAGTACCTACGTGAAATAATTTCATGATAACCTTAGCATTGAAAGCAAATTATTATATTTGTCACACTCATTTTGAAGAGTAAGTGGAAGGGAGCTCAAGATATTTCCCACTATTTAGCACAAATATCACTAATGAACATCAAATGACAAACTCTTGCTGCAGTACCTCTCAAACGAACAGCATCAAGTACAACAGATCTATATCTAGCAGCAGGAATTATTAGAAGATCAGGAAGTTTATAATAATTTAATTTATCAAAAATTATAAGGAGAACTGAGCAACTACACAAACTCTGGAGAGTTTTATTTAGATATATTTTTTTTAATTTTGCTGCTACCGACGGTTTTGCTATATGTAATAAAACTGAAAGGATTGGAATCTTTTTTATATATGTACATATTGAAGGAAATTTATCAATTACATTGAGTATTTATTGACGTAAAAGTGAATATATTTAATTGTCTTTTGGTAACGTTTTTGAAAAGTCCAGTAATCTATTAATGTGAGGGAAACATGTTTTTCTACTACCGTGTGTAAAGTACGTACTTTAGACACATTTTCGAGTGCGTGAAACTTTATTTTACGCACTAGTGCGTAAAGAGTTTTACTTTACGCACTAGTGCGTAAAGAAAAAATTCCAATATGTATGTAGTTATAGATATCTAGTCTTATTAAAATATACGGAATATTAAACGGATATTAAATCTAAGTTTTTTTCATAAATTGGAGATAGAAACCTATAGAATTCGGTAAAGTAACCTAATAATTATTGTTAAATAATTATTGAGTACTGGAAATAATACGGTAAATGGGCATAAGTTGGCGGTGAGTGACTGACATTTCTTTATGAATTGAATCTGACATTTAAAATTTAAATTGAGATTTTCCGACTATACCTAGGGTAAGCAATTGTATTTTATATTTCAGAATTGAATATTTTTAGAAAACTATGATGTTATTTTGGATTATTATAAAAATAAAAATAGATTCCTCGGACGATCTCTCAGATTACTTGGCAAATACACCACCAAATATATTAGATGTGGCACAGAATGCTGCGAATGATTTACTGCCCCAAAAATCCATGAGTATTTACGAAAAAAATATATCTTATTAGAAATTAATAATAGCGTTAAAGATTCTTCTAAAGAAAAATTTAACTTACTTTACGCACTAGTGCGTAAAGTATGTTTCTTTACGCACTAGTGCGTAAAGAAAATTTCTATTAAACTTTTGCATTTTAATTAAATATTCGCTAGTAGAAAAAATATTGTATGCAATTCGTGTGTAAAGACCTTTTTTTCGACTCATGTGATTGTCGCATTCGTCAAAAAAAAGGCTACTTTACACACTAGTTACATAAATAACTATTTTTGAAAGAGATATTCCATCCATATCCAATACAATAACTCTATAATTTTGTATTTTGTCTACTGATTTTAAGTTTCAATTCAAAATAAACTTTTAAGCGATATATAGATTTCAACTATAGACAAAGAGCTGTGTTGGAGTAACTGACCCAATTTTTACAAATCAAATAATTTATAAGTGATTACACACATCAATCAAACATTGTACCTACAGTTAAATTAAATAACAATAATATTAAACATAGGATTAAAAATTTAAATTTTAAAATCTAACATAACAAAAACATTCTAAAAAACTCTTTGCAGAATACCTGAAAACACTTTTTAGTCAAATACTTTTCCACCAAACGCTTAAACACACTGGCTTCTAACTCCTTTCATCTTACTAAAAAAATGGACCCCATAAAACTCTGGGCCCATCTTGACATCTATGACTACTTCAAGAATTATATTTGATTTAACAAGTTATCTTCTTAATTAAATGTACTACTTGTTTTTTTTTAATGTTTCATACTTTATTTGTTGAACATGTGTATGTTCATTGATATATCTACTAAAAACAAATATGTTCATGTTTCGAACATGAATACTTCCTGTAATATTGGTGATTTTTTCAAGCAATAAATGTTCCCACAAATATGTACAAATTTTTTATTACCAAAAATGTTTCTCCTATTTTTGATGGACTTCAAGAAAAAAAAGCTGTGTATTTAAATTCTTATTTGAAATAAGTGGTACCCTATATTATGTCATATCATGGTTGTAATAATATAATGTAGGTACTTACCTATATGAAGTTTGATATTCATCTTCAAAACAACATGCATTGTGCTGATACATGTAACAATCATAAATTATAATCAACCATCACATAGACTGTCGAGTACAGATAATGCTTGTATTAGACTTTTCAACAACTTACTAGACACTAATATCGAAATCAAAGAATATAAAAAGAAGTTCAAGAAGACTGCTTTAGATTTAGCCCTAAATTAAGAACCTTTCACAGCTGAAGAATGTCCTCATGAGGACCTGTAGGAAGGAAGGAGAATCTACTTTGGCTTTCAAATTCTTTATATAACCTATTTATATTTTTTAAATGCTTTCATTCCACTTGCATGTGTACTAACTGTGATGGAGGATATTATTTTCATTTATAATTGATATGATGAATCCTGTTGATAAAACTGTTTCTATTTTTTTATTTTTATATGTACTAATCATACGCTTATTTTACAGAACATATAAATTTTTAATTGTGATATTGTATAGCAAAATAGTAGGACATCACACTCTCTGCAAATTGTTTTGGTACTTTTCAGCATTCCACGTATAACACAACTACCACATCTTCTTTGAGTTTGAAATAGTCCAATCACAATTTGTATATTCCACCAATGCTATCTTGAAATTGTCTTTCTTGGAACAAAAGTTGGTGTTGGTTGTAACCATATATCATTGGAATTATTTAAAAGAAGTACCTTCTTCATTTGATTCACTTTCAATCGGATGTGCTGAGAATTACTACTGCACAGTGACACACTCTGAATTCTCTGTGGATTTCATTCATACTTATCAGCATTTTTGAGGCATTATCTGTAACAATAGAAAAAATCAGTGATTATTTGTGCATAATGTGTAGAAATAATATGTGGAATATTTTTTATTGTTTTCATTACTATTTTGCAACACAATTATATGAATATATTGAAGAAGCTTACCTTTAATCAAACATAGCACTAGCTACGCGAGATACTTATTTTTTCCTTGAAATTTGCTAAAACCAATAACTTAGTTAAAATAAACAAACCATCTCCATTTACATAACCTTAAATAATTTACCATGACACTCCAACTATATCCTAAGGTACCGCAGCGCCTCCCTTATTGGACGCGCTGTTACGGACACTTTTTCATACACAGAGATGGTTCTCCTCACCTCTACCCTCCATAATAAAAAGGCAGGTTTGTTATTCATCCTCATCAAAAGATCACAATAATGAACCGTTTAAATGTATTACAAACGTTAACCCTAATCTTTGACTTACAAAAATTTGATTGGTTGATGTTTTTATTACGCGCAAGCGCAACCTATCAATCGGGTATTCAAAAAACTGATAAGGCGTTCCTTTTGTAGCGGCAATGTATCTTACGTCTTTTTCTAATGTCCCACTGACAGTTCTCATTAGGTCTGTATTTTGTTGTTCACGGTCAATTATTATTTATGAAAAGTGAATATTAATCTTATTGCTATATATATTTTTATAAAACAAGAATATACATGGATACACGGAAAAACATCAGCATTTTGAAAGTTTTCAAGTATTTTCAGTTTGATTTGCCTTATACAATTTTCTATCATTCGCCCCTACTAATGATATTTTGTTAGAATTGATCACCGTAATAACATCTTGATTTAGGTTTTCAATGATATTTTCATTTACTATCGAAACCTCTGACCCTGCATCCAATGAAATTTTACATTTCACATTTAATAAATTACCCTCTATGAAAATTAATTTAATTACTTCATTGAATTGTGTTTCTTCTTCTATAATAAATTCTCTGGAATGTTGATAATGAGAGGAATAGACAATATTACGCACACAGGGACGATCTAAGCAAAATTTTGCTCAGTGCTTTCGCCCTGATCATTTTCTAGTATTACCTGATCCTGGACTATATTATTAACTTGCCTCCTATCTCCCTCTGTATGATTTCCCCGTTCATAATTTCTGTCTCGGCTTTTCTGGTTATAATTTCTTCTGTCATTCTCATTATTTCTTTTATCATTATAATTATTTTTTCCTTCCCCTCTATTCTGTCTCCAATTACTATTTCCATTATAGTTTCTTCTCTCAAAATTTCCATGGTTTCTTCTATCTCCATTATATCTATTACCATTATTTCTATCTCCATTTCCATAATTTCTTTCTACATTCCCTTGATATCTTCTATTATCCCCATTCCTATATCCATAATCTCTGTTTCCATTTCTGTCATAATTATCTCTTCTCATAAAACCATTTCCACTATCTCTTTGTCTATCATTTCTTGTTTCTTCATTCCTATTTTCTCTTTGGTATCGATGAATACCATTTCCACTCTGTATACTTCTTTCTACTCTCTGTATATAATTTGATTAATTATCCATGGTTTTTATGTTATGTAGTGTTATGGTTCATGCTACCTCAGCATTAAAATGTCTTTCAACATATAACACCAATTCCTCTTCTTTCATCGCCGGTTTCAAATATTGCACCATATTATAAAGTTGCATATCATATGTATTCTAATTTTTACTTTTGTTGTAGTCAAATTTTCCGAAATATAACCTTTCTCTGAAACTAGCTTGTTGAATCTCCCCCCCAGAAATAAGTTGAAAATTGCATCTCTAATTTGTTCCTCTTTATTACACAACCATAGTAATGCATGTCCTGATAACATTCCCCTAATTATTATTTTCTTCTCCATAATATCCCGTATTCCTTTCATTTTACTCTTCATTATTTTCATAAAAACTTTTGGGTGGATTTTATTTATATTTCCATCAAATTTCACCCCTATTTTTACATTTCCTGTATAAATCATTCCTCCTCCATTTTTTCTTATATTATCTTCTAATTCTTTTTTCGTATCTTGCAATTTTCTATTCATTTCTTCCAATTCTTGGTTAAATTGATTTCCCATAATTTGGCTTCTGTTCACACACATTTCTGTTTGTACTGTCATTTCACCATCTGAATTCTTAATTGTCCTCTCAACATTTTCTTTGTACATTTTCATTGCTTCTTCATTTGTATTCTCACGTAACTTAATATATCCTACTTCCTTGATTATATCTTCATTTTGTCTTTTAACTTCTATTTGTATCGCTTCTGGTAAATTATCTTCAATATTTCTTCCTTATCAAGTAAAGTCAAAAAAAAGCTGATAATTATTAATTTTATGGCATTTTGGTTTTTGATGAATACGATCCTGATGATTTTATTTATTAAATTCAAGGTTAGTTATATGTCAAAATAGCAAATTGAATGAACAACATACCCAAAACCCGGATATACGTCACAAACGATGACGCACACCAAGAAGGCTATTGAATGTACTATACCTGATCCAGTGAAATACAGTGGCATAGGATCCTAGAGAGGTTTCAGACTATGATAAGTTAGACAGTATAAAATGGGGTTTTAGAACGGGGATCTCAGCTGCAGACTTTGTGACATGGAGACCGAGGCATTTGACTTCAGGAGTCAAACAATCTTCGAATAGGCCAATGTGCCACGTGAAGCATATTGCACGCATACCGTTGAATTATTTTGTTTACTCGAAGATACGGGAGTTGCTTAGATGGATAGAATAGATAGGGGAGTAGGGTACAATAAGCCAACAGACTGCGGAACGCTACCGACATGTACTTAGAATATAAATTCCACGGAATAGTTACTAAATCATTAAAAGCTCCGAACAAAGAACCTACTGGAAGTGTGAACACAAAAATAATAGTCTGAATACAATATTGAATTACATACGTTTTCCTTTTGTTGAATATTGTATAAATTTAATTTTCCACTTAAAACTTGTTCCATCGTCTTATCGAAAATACCCCTTGAAAGTAAATGAACAAAGTACATCGCCTCAGTATATCCCTTAACTTAATTTAAATATGCCGGAGTAATAAAGAACTCAAATTAAGTAATAAATATTTTCGCCGTCGAAGCTAAAGCCGATAAATCTGACGTTAACTAAATTAGGTTGCTGATGAAGCCTGCGATATTTAGATACCCGGAATAACGTTTCAATCGATTTTCTACTAGATTTAGTTTATTTTTATTGAAGTATAGAACTTAATACTTATTCAATATCGATAGTCAATCAAAGTGGAACAATTATATAAATTGGTCATATAAGAGTCGGTATAGCATGTACCGGGTGGTCCGCAATAAGCCGATCTCTCGGTTATATTTCAGAAACCATTCATGTTATAACTTTAGGAGAAAAAATTCCTTGGGAAAAGTGGACAAGAGAAATTGTTGGAAATTACTTCCAAGTTTCTAGGTTGACCGCTAGGGGGCGTAACCTGATGAGAAAAGTTTAAAAACCATTCCTAATAACACAGGAACATTCCAAAAATATTCCAGAAACATCCTTCTGGGACAATAGAAACATACTAACAACATCCCCATTTCCTTCGAAACATCTCTAGGATGTTTCAGGTAACAGCCATGTCATCATTTTCAACGTTCTACAAACATCCCAGTCGGATGTTTCTAAGATGATATAGGATTTACTAGGAACATTCGGGGTACTTTGCTTAGAACAACTCAGAAACATTTCTAAATATACACTGGAGGTGGAATCACTAGGTGCAAAAAAAACATTTCAATATTTCTTAAAACAAGAGCTATTTATCACACATTTCTAACCATATTTTCCAAAAACCACATATGTAACATTCTCTACTAGATATACAGAAATAAAACATTAGTAAACAAGTATTAGCAACCATGAGGCTTAGTTGCCAGTTATTCGAATTAACATTTTTCTCGTGACTTTCCGGTGTGTTTTGATAAGTTATTCCGTTTTCGTTATCCTGGGCAAAAGAAGTAGGAGTACACGAATGAGACTGAGGATTATAACCGCTTGACCCACTGGTAGACAGTTCTCCATTGTCAATATCATTGCTGTTACCTTTTTTCAGCCGTTCAAAGCACTGACTATATTCATTCAATAATTTTCTTTTTTCTGACTCTCCATTTTACTGTCCAATATAAATACTCACTTCATAAGTAAGCCACAACACTCACAACACAATGTTACCGCTTATTTATTTTTACCACAAAAACTCAACACATTTCTACTTGTAACCTTACTTTTCGCAAATTAAGTCTTCTTCTTTTTATTATAATCTTCTTCTTACCTCTCTGCAAAGTTGAAGCACAGGGATATCACAAATACGTCAGTTACAATATTTTAATAGGTATTTATAGATTTAATAAACCATCTGCAAACTTCTACAAAACGCTGTAAATTTGCTGCAAGATAGAGCCAACAACCTACATCTCTTCTTATCTCCAAGTAAATCGAAGGTCATAAAGTTTAGCAGAAGATCCCCATCCGGTACACCGCTAATCTTCTTTAATAACTCCCTGTTACCTGCTGTTAATCATTGCAAAATTCTTGGATTAACTTTCGACTCTCGGCTTAATTGGAAAGTTCATATCAACACACTCGAAGGCATTTGTCTTGAAATACTTAATATCATCAAAGCTCTCTGCCACTATCACTGGGGATCTGACGAAAATACCTTATTAAGAGTTTACAGATCCCTCATCCGTTCTAAACTAGACTACGGCAGCTTTATTTACATGTCAGCCTCCAAATCCACCATCGACTCACTGAACTCTATTCACAATACAGCCCTTCGACTCTCTCTCTGTTCTAGTCCAGCTGCTAGTCTATACTGTGAAGCAAATGAG
Organism: Galerucella pusilla; assembly: GCA_910591695.1. Taxonomy (NCBI): domain Eukaryota; kingdom Metazoa; phylum Arthropoda; class Insecta; order Coleoptera; family Chrysomelidae; genus Galerucella; species Galerucella pusilla. Next base: position 32,591 of record CAJUYI010002167.1, read on the forward strand.
CCACCCCCGTTCCTAAGACGTCAATCCCTCCTCCTTTCATACGCTGCATCAACATCTTCTAACCCTTCTAACCCTGTTTACCCTCTGTTTACAATGTCTCAACATCATCCTTCCAACACTACTTCCAAACGTAGCGTAAAATCTATTGCCCATCTTCTTCTCCCATTACTTCAGAATACCGACCTTTCAATGACCACTCCGCTCCCCCAACCTCATATCCCTCCTTGGACTAAACAACTTCCTTTATTCAATACCTCCCTTACCAAGTTCAATAAACATGAATCGCCCAACATACTTATAAAGAAAGCATTTTTTGAAATATTAGAAAAAACACCATATGATGTAGTTCTTTACACAGACGCCTCAAAAACTTCTTTTGGTGTTGGCTGCTCCGTCACAACCAACCACGAACTAATAGGTTCCTATCGGTTGCCCTCAACATGTAGCGTTCACACTGGTGAGTTGTATAGCATCTTCCAAGCATTCAAGCAAATCTCTTCTCCTGTCAAGCGCGTCGCTATTTGTACCGATTCACTTTCCTCAATTAATTCACTCAATACCATCTTTACTGACCATCCAATAGTTCAAAACATCCATGACATCTATCAAACTCTCTCAGCTCGTGATGTAACAGTCTGTCTTATCTGGCTTCCATCTCACATTGGAATTACTGGCAATGAATACGCTGACCACCATGCTAAAGAAGCCTCTTCTTCCATCACCACAACAACGTTCCAGCTCCCAAATGACATAAAACAATTATTCAAAAAGTCCGTCAAGGAGTTCTGGCAAAATTTTTGGCAAGACAGCAAAACAGCCCTTTACGACATACAACCATTAATCGGCTGTCCCTCCCTCGATTTCCTAACCAGGAGAGAAGCTGCTGTCATTAGACGATTGCGGATCAACCATACCAGATACACACATGGTTACTTGATGTCTTCTGAAAACCTTCCCGTCTGCCGTCACTGCAATAGTCCTTTAACCGTCAAACATATTCTCACAGACTGCCAGGAATACACCATTACATACAAGCGCCTAGACCTAACACCAAACCTGAAAGAGCTTTTAAACTGCACCGCTGAAATCCCAAAGACATTGAAATTCCTGAAATCAACTAACCTCTACCACAAAATATAAACTAGTGATATTTTACCGAGTATTTTACATGTTTTATGTTTTAAGATAGTGTATGTATTAATATGTATTGTCTTTTTGTCTTTTGTACAGTGCCAATGGCCATAGTTGTCGAGGCACTTAAATTCTAATAAAAAAAAAAAAATAAACATTGTTAAAGCTTAAGACAATTTACAAGTATTGACAAATGAGTACGAGTACGAGTTGTATATTTCTTAATGAAATTCATGTTTCTGTACCAATAGAAACATTCTAGGAACATCCCACCTGTGTAGGAAACATTGGGACACTAGTAGTACTGTATTGGTATGTCCCAGGTAAATACTGTGTTATTAGGGCAGTTTTTTGTGAAATATGCCCAATTATACCCAGTGTTAAATAAGTAAACTGAAAAAAGACCTGAATTTCGCACAAATTTGTTCAATAACTTTCCATTCTATTTTTCCAAATAAAGGGTGGGGAAAAGTGGGAAAGTGTATGTGGATAAATACCCATAACTTTGGTTTGAATCTACCGATTTTAACGAAATCAGTGTCAATAGAAAGAGTGTAGATGAATTAATTACATCTAGGTACTATAAAACAATGGCATTCAGTTTCAATTGTCATAGGTAGAGGGTACGTTCGTATGAAAAAAATTGAAATTTATTTTCTCAAAAAATGTTTAATGAAAACACCTTATTATTGTAAATTATAATGGAACTGGATAAAATTCTCGACAAAACGGCGCAAACCGAAATCACAAAAAACTGGTTTTAAATTTTTCTTCACAGGTTACGCCCCCTAGCGGTTAACCTAGAAACTTGAAAGTAATTTCCAGGAATTTTTTCTCCTAAAGTTATAACATGAATAGTTTCTGATATATATAGCCGAGAGATCGGCTTATTGGACCACCCGGTACAATCTCATGGAATGGAATAAATTTGACAACGCATAAATAAGGCCGTGTTGGAAAAAACGCTTAAGTCAACTTATTTATTCTTTGAATTCTTCAGAAAATTCTGGGCATAATTCATGTATCTACAATGTCCCATGCCAAGAATACAGGGAATTGGGGATTGCATTTAGAATAAGAAAGTTGGTATTGGCCTTTGTCACATGACAGGTCCTATATTATAATTCATGTCCAAGCATTTTCCCAACACGCCCTCATTTATTCGCAATCGAATATTTCCGTTTGGCTGTTCCACACTGTATAGTATATTGTTGCTTTAGAGTTTAGTTGAGTTAGTGAAGAGCCCCCAACATGTTAGTAAGAGACAACAAAGTGTCTTTAATGTGTGCTGGCACATGAGGGGATTGCAGGTGAAAAAATAGTAGACCAGTGTGAGCTGAAGAAGGCTCTAAAGGAGAATTGTGGAATCACAAAGGGTTGACTGGGAGGGGAAATCGGTAACTGACTAGTTGAAGAACATCGACTCAAGTGCAGGCTGACACAAGGACACCTCTATACAAATAGTTCACTGAATAAACTAGACATTAGACGACGAGGCTGTTGAAACTGGTAAGAGACATTTAGAGACAGTTACTGACCTGTTGACTGAACAATGCGATCTGCACACAATGGGCAAAGTTAGTGAACCAATGTGCAGGAAATGTGAATTGTATGATGAAGCACCTACTTTCATCCTCAGCTTCTGTGAGAACTTACAACGATTCAGACAGAAGCACTTTGAAAATAAAATAATACAACCATCACAAATACTTGGAATTCCTCCAGTTAAACTTGTGAACTATAGGGTGGGACAATCTTCTGACATCGGAGGATTACATCGTTGTGGTGAGAGATGAAACTTTGAAGTTTTTTGTGAGCTAATACAGTTACTGAGGGCACATTTTGTGAAAACTTTCGATTTTACAGGATATTCCAAAACCGCGTAGCAGCACAAACTTACATTTTTTTAAATGAAGCGTACTATATTTTGTGCAAGATCTCAACGAGGGCGTTACGAAAATATATGAGCATTCTTATATATTATATATGGGTGTTTCAAAAGATATGGCCATTTATTGGCAAAAAGACCTCCTTTTTAATACTCTGCAAACCAGCAAATCAAAATAGATTCACAGGTCTTTGTATTCAATTGTCATTTACATATCATTGGCTGTGCTTAGTATCAATTACTTATTATCAAATACAGGAGAAACAAAACACAAATCAAGCAATATCTCAACATTTTTAAATGAATCACCCTATACGTCTTTTCACTATTTGTTAGTACAATTAATAATCTTTCAAATGATGTAGTACATTCAGGGTATAAGTTAATGGGAAACCGTAAATATTTTACGATAATGGATAATGGTGTAACGTACAGAAATTGAATGGTAGTAAACTTCAACATTTTTCAGGCATAAATTTTAATCGTAATTTTGGATGCATCGACAATATCGAATCAATGGAATAAAATGTTTGTTAATACCGTAGGTACCTGGAATAACAGAAAATTTTATATTTAAGCATGTTCCACTTCCAACAATTCTTATTATAGGCTTGTTTGAGAAAGGGCGAAACATAATCGAGCCATAATTTTGATTGTATCAAGTGGGCTACTGTCAAAATGGTATCTACTGATACATGTTAAGAAATATTGCTTTATTCTTCGTTTGTATTGTTAGGCTTGAATAATAAACACCCATAATGAATTTTCCGCAAGAAGACGTGTTAAGAGACTGTTCAAAAAAATTGTTTACTCGCTTCAAGAGTATATCGTGAAAGATATCCCAATCGAAGACATCCAAACGAAAGAGCTTTCTCAAAGCTTGAGGAAAGATTCGACACATCAGTTAATGTTTCCTATTAACCTCATCCTCTTCCAAAACGTGTTTTCAATGAGGGCAACGAATTTTTGGTATTAACAAATTTAGTTTAGAATCCTAATACAAGTACTGGGAAACTTAGTACTGAATTAAACGAACAATGAATTGAACGAACAATAGGAAGAATAATAAGAAAGAATAAATTTCACCCGTGTAAGATACAGATGCACCAAAAGCTTTTAGAGAGAGATTTTCCGATAAGTATAAATATTTGCGAGTGGTTCAGTGAATTAATGAATGGATATCCAGATTAAAAAAAAGTTTTATTCAGTAACGAGGCCACGTTTCACAGAAAAGTTTTCGTCAACCACCATAATTTCCATTTTTAATCGGATAGTAAACCACATTTGTTTCGTACAACGACCCAAACTAAATGGTCCATGAATGCATGAGGAGGAATCGTAGGAAAATCATTATATAGGACCATACTTAAAGGAGGTATTAACAATTTACTAAGAAACCATTTGGGAGAATTATTATTGAAGGAAGTTGATTTAAACACAAGAGTTAACTCGTGGTTCCAACAAGATGGATCGTCTGTACATTACGTTCGTTGTGTACGTCGATGGTTAAACAGATATTCTACCGACAGGTGGATAGGACGTGGTGAGCAAATTTCGTGGCCTCCTCGATCTCCAGATCTCACTCCGATGGATTTCTTTTCATGGGGATACATCAAGCATCTTGTGTATCAAACAGAACCTACGACCAGAGACGACATGAAAGAAAGGATTCGTAACGCATTTTCCACAATAGCTCCAGCTATGTAAGAAAAAGTGAGATCCTCGTTTTTGAAAAGAAGTTAATGGTCGCCATTTTGAACACTTAAATACTAGGTATATTTTTTATAAAAGGTCAATGTTTATTTATGCAAATGTGAATGTTTTTGTAATGTTTGTTTCCATGATTGTCAGCTTTTTAAAAATAGAAAAAGTTGGAAAATAAAATACAAGCTTGCAATTAAAATAGCTAAGATCTACTGTTTGGGATAACTTGATTATTCCGTGAATACTGCGAACTGATTTTATATTTATTAGTGCTTTAATGACATTAGCCTACTTACAGTGAACAAAAATATTGCTTCCAACATAATTCACATAATTCCGATTAAGTCTTTCCTTCCTCTAATGGTAAGAGTGAAAGTAGAAGATATTTCAGATGCATCCAAAATTACGATTAAAATTTTTGCCTCAGAAATATGGAAATTGATTAAAATTTTTGCCTCAGAAATGTGGAAATTGGATACCATTTAATTTGTGTACGTTGAATACTTGTTTTGGACCATTATCGAGAAAAATTTACGATTTTCTATTAAGCTGTACCCTAAATGTACTACATCGTTTGATTGATTATTGATTGTATTAACAAATTGTAAAAAGACTTATATGGTGATTCATTTAAAAATTTTGAAATATTGCTTGTTTTGCGTTTTGTTTCACCGTGTATTAAAGAAGCCTCAGACAAAAAAAATTATTGGAAATGAGTACACCCAATGATATGTGAATGACATTTGAATACAAAGACCTGTTGATTTATTTTGATTCACTGCTTCGCAGAGTGTTGAAGAGGAGGTATTTTTTGCTAATAATTGACCATATCTTTGTGAAACACCCTTATAATATATTAGAATGCTACATTTTTGTAACACTCTAGGTAAGATCTTTTCAATTCTTGAACGAAATATAGTAGGACGTTTAATTCAAAAAAATTAGGTAACTTTTATAGTATAGAAGTAGAAAATAATACATTATATTTTCCTTCATTTGAGTTGAAGAAACACTTTTTATGAGTGTAGCCCACAATGTTCCTTTGTTGATTTGAAACAGATTTCCAAAATAATCATTATTATCATTTGTATTCCGCGAGAGGGAAGGCGGCAGAGTTGCACCTCCTAATTGCCTAATAAAAATGCTGAACTTGTCGCGAGTCGTAGGGCTCTGGAAACAACCAATTCTATCATCACAAGCGAAGGCGGCTGTGAACAGTTCATTGTAATGTTGAAACAGTGGAATGAGGTTACAAGGTATATTAGCCGACCCACAAGATTCTATTCACACTTCCCGGCTTTAGCGATAATGTTAACAAATACTTACTGCAATTTCATTTAAATGTATATATTCATACGGATTTGGAATTGATATAAGTTTTAGACTTCGGATAGATATTATTTCAGTTCTTACATGCTTTGTAGCGTGTTCACTATAAATGAGATTTATTTTCCACTCGAACTCGAATATATCCATCACTCTCTTTCCCTTCCTCTAAAATCCTTATCATCTTTGTAACTTTAGTTCTTTACGTCATGTTATGTTTGAGCGACCGAGGGTCGCGACGCAAAATATCTGACCGATACGTTATGTTACGTTGCTTCGTTATGTGCCTTGCTTGCGTGCGTGTGCTCTCTCCTGAGCCTCTCTCTCTCGTTTACGAAGCAGCGATTGATATGCTTCGGCCAGGAATCGAATCCGGGCCGCCCGCGTGGGAGGCGAGCATTCTACCACTGAACCACCGACGCTATATCAAAATTCTATGCAAAGCTGGTATTCGCAGTGCTGGGGATCTACTTGAATTTGTTCGGATAAATTTTTACTATTATTTCCATAATTTTTTTCCGCGATTGATCTTTTTTGTTTATTTACAGCATCGGTTGTCAAAATGACATGAGGATCAAGGGGCCTAGCACATTTTTTTTTTGAAATACAGGGTGTTGAAATTTTGTAAACCTGAATGTTTTAATTCGATAACTTTAAAATGGATGGATAAATTCAAAATTCCTCAGGCACCTCAGACCCCATCTTCAAATTTTCACGTTTGTGTATTGAAAATCTCCTAATTTATCAAGGAAAAGCATTTTTGACATTCCAACTATATATTTTTCATCATCAATATTTTATTAAAGGAAGTTGCGTGAGATTGTTATATTCTCAGGCCAAAAATCTTACATTTTACTTTGGTCCATTACTTACGGACCACCCTGTATAATATAATATAACAGCATTATTCTTCAGTCACCACCAATGAAATAACAAAAAAATGGGTGAGAGCCTTCGAATGAATTTTCCGAATGAGCTTTCAAATTTGGATGTTCAGATTAGTCAATTTATGAAATTGGAATGAACACACTGAAAGGCTTTTTAAACAAAGCCAAAAGCAAGGACTTGTACAAAGCAGAATAAGGGCTAATTCAGCGACCACTACGTGTTCATTAAAGTATGAGCGGCAATTCAACGAAAAGAATTTTCCCAAAATACTGATTATATTATGTTCAGGGTGATGGGAACTTTAATACCTTTGGTGTACGACATTTTTTAATCAACTTGACATCAAAATATATGCGAGCTATGTCGACCCTTCACAAAAATCAAGGGCTTGTTGATCGCTTAGCTGGTTTTAATGGAGGATTTACATAGTTTGTCAATTTTTTTGCAGTGAGTCAATAGACCGTTTTAACGGGAAACATACTGTAGCTGCGGCGATATTTGAATTAATAACTGTTATTTGGGCGACGACCCAGCACTGTAGTGGAACGCGTTTGATGCGATAATTACAGTCAAGCAAGGTCGGACATGGTTAGTACTTAGATGGGTTACCATGACAGGGAAAACCATCGTGTAGTGCCCGTACAGCCTGCAGCGAAACACTTTAGACTACTAGGGTGCACTTTAGACTACTAGGGTGAGTAGCATATCACAGCTCGCAGGCATTATACCAATGAGCACGAGGTATAATGTAGATATGCCGTCTTTCGGAGGAGACGTAAAACCGAGGTCCCGAGTCCATGGATGGTGGGCTCGTTTCTGAATGCTACCACTGTTTGGAACACTAGTGAGTTCGCCAAAATTTCCGGTTAGGGGTAAATTAGCCTCAGTCGCAGAAATAGACCGACGTTAAATAACAGAATGGAAAAAATAAATCATTTCATCTGAATTTATTTCAATACGATCGTGCAAAACATGGTATAAGCATCTCGAACGTTAAGGGTAATACCGGTCTCCAGCAAAATTAGAAGCTTCGCTACGCTCAGCCTCCAAACATTGCTGTCGACCGGTAAACAACCCTTACTTAATATACTATTTCCAACTTTGGTGAGAAATAATTTTTGACACATTAGGGAAGTATTTTACTCACTTCCATAAATGGCGAATGATATTTTCAACTTTGACTCCACAATTTTGGTTACAGACTTGTTAACGATTTCCACAATTTCTTACAAGAATTAAGCCATGTGGGTGCAATAAGTGTTAAAGAGTGTGAAAAAAAACTGTTATTTTGGAGGGAAACTGGAACTTACAGTTTGTCTAAGTTTTTTTCAGAACTCGTCCAGGGAACAAGGACGATTGATTATTTTTTTTCGACCTTTCAAATTCTCCTTCGATCTAACGAATTATCTTTATTATTTTTTTATTTTTCATCTCATTTACCTGCATTAGAGTTTCGTTTTGTGTTATCCTTTCTGTCACAAATTTTTGTGTGCTGAAGCACTATCTCAAGTTTGTAATTATTTTCATAATACAAGATATCACGTCACCTTGTCTTTGATACGTTGAAAAAATACTTAGTATTCTTGAGCTGCTGTAGATTGAAAAAATATTTGAAAATATTCTCTATTGTTTTAGAGAGCACTATAGTATATTATTAAACGAGCAATTTATGATAGCCATAATTCACGATGGGTGACGTTTGCGTCACGAGCCGCAGGCGAGGGGCGCAAGTCACCCAAGTGAATTATGGCTATCATAAATTGCGAGTAGAATACTATACTTTGTCCACGACACTTAATTTATTTATTAATAAATAAAAGTCAGTAGCGATTTGGCATATTACTAACCTCAAAATGTTGTGGCAGCTACTTCAAATAATTTGACATATATAGAGATGGGCGATACTGTAGAAAGTATCAATACAACGTACCGTTATAAATATATTGTTTTGAAATACTTAATATTAGAAAATATCGTTAAGAAAAGTATCAATACTAAAAATTACAATATTTTATAGATACGATATATGTCAGAAACAAATTTCCTGAACAAAATACACAGATTTAATAGTTTATTTCATATTGTACCCCCATTTCTAGTCGGGAATTATGAACCATAATACACTATAGTGTATTATGAACCATAATTCACGACAGTTGATATATGGGTACCATATACCTTTAGATAGGAGGTAAAATATTGACTTATTATTAGGTGGTCGTGGACAAAAACCTAATTTCTTAAGCAAAACTTAGTACTGTCATTTCAAATATGATTACAGAATAATCTGAATATTTCTCAATATTTTCATAAATGTACCAGAGATGTTTTCGGTCTTTGATTGGTCTTTTATAACCATGAGCTGTACAAAACAATGGAAACAAGTTTATTTCAAGAATTTCTTATAGTAATCGAATTATACGTGCACATATACCTTCCCAATTTTTAACGAAAATGCGTTTGTAGGTTTTTCCATTTAATAAGCAGGTTCAGGTGTATTCTTAACATTTTACTGAAAGTCGTTTAGTTGCAACTTGCAAGGTCTTGCTGTCTAGTGTTATTATGGAAAATCCTGAAGAGACGCGTATTTGTCAAAAAATCGGCCCTTTAACAGTTGAAAAAACATCAATTATCAATTATCTCAAATCATTCACAGACAAAAATGTATGTGAAAGTGTTGGTGACTCAGTGGAATGGGTTAGTAGTACTTCGATTTACAGAGTTATTAAAGAAAAGAAATATGGCGAGTTTCAAGCAGCAAGTCCAAGTCTAAGTTACAATTCCTCTTTTGAAATTATAGTAAGCGTCTATTAGTTCTTCTAAAAGTGATAGGTGGACAGTGGTCTATGTAACTACAAGACGTCTTTCGGTACATTCAAAATAAAGTTTTCAAAGACGTAAACTGCATCTTCTGGGGTCTAGAAAAACCTTCCAATATTATATTCTCATGTTCATAAACTGTAGTGCGAAAGTTGTCTCCAACTCCAAAATCCTTTTTATGTATCTCATTCCCCTGTCCACTTAGTCAAATGAAAAGTTAATAACGTAACTACATTATTCAGTATATAAAAATGATTTTAATAAAATGGTTCAAATGAACCCTTTCGAAATGATACGCTACTGTGCATTGTACCTGCTCGTCCTGATTTATGTGGCGACCAGAACATTGTATAGATAATAATGTGAGAAGGCTGGTCTATCTTCAGTGAGTCATAATTCAATGAATAAGTTCCATATTATAAAATTCATTTTGATTATTTACATCAATCGGAAATTATAATACTAGCTGAAGAACACCTTTGTATTCGGATAGAAGACAAATGAGAGCTCGAAATAAATTCATGTAATTCCAACAAAACTTGAGTTCTGCTCGTTAAATTCAAATAGTTTCATCCCAACTTAAATTTCCTGTATACGCGAGTAGTGGCACTGGGAATGTGCACAGAATGTATAATACATATTAGTAGGAACGACTGTCTAAGGAAGAATACTGCAAAAACAGTCATGTGAAAAGGAAAATTGAATAACTTAATTTACTTTCTACTTTTTTGTCATTGCAAAGATTATACACAGTGTGACTTAATTTGCGTGAGACTACAGGGTTAAAAATTTTCAAATCTATTCCAGTTTCTAAAATTTTGAAAGTATGTGCTTTTTGGTATACCTATTACTATTGATGACGTGATAGTGATAGATGACGTCACAGTGTCAGCCATATTAATTTTGTTTGGGTTTAAACTAACTTTGACGGATAAATTGAATAAATACCAAAATTATTGATATTATTTTTTTCAAATTTGATTAATCAAATATAAAAAATGGATTCTTATAATAGCAAGTGATCGAAATGTGCTCCATCTACCTCCTGACAATAATACATCCTATTAGTAAACTCTTGTCGTACTCGTTCGAATATGTCAGCTGAAATTGCATTGCATTCTTCAATAATTCTTCCCTTCAAAACGCCAATGCTATCTGGTGCCGTAGTATAAACATTGGATTTCAAGTACCCCCATAGACAAAAATCTAATGGTGTCAGATCTGGTGACCGAGGTGGCCATTCTATAGGACCTCGCCGGCCGATCCATCTACCTCGATATTCTTCATCCAGGTAACGTCTGCAACATAATAATGTGCAGGAGCACCATTTTGTTGAAATGTTATTTTCATATGGCCGAATTCATCTGGATTATCTTCCAGAATTCCAAAAGTTAACGGCTCAATTGCATTTTGTAACATCTCCAGATACACTTCACCGTTTAAATTTGAATTCAGTAAGACAGGACCAACTATGTGGTTTCCCAAAATACCTGCCAAACATTGACTTTTTCTGGAAATTAGGTATGTTGTTCAGGAAAGGTGTGAGGATTTGTGTCACTCCAATACCTTACATTGTGTATTCACGTTTCCATTGAGGCAAAAAGTACTTTCGTCACTAAAACAAATTGTTTTTGTATAATGTGGGTTTTGACTAATTTCATATGTCATACATTCACAGAACTCGAGTCTTCTGTCGGGGTCGTCATCCGGAAGGTTGTGCACCATTTTTAACTTGTATGGATGATATTTATTTTTAGGCAACACTCTCTGTACTGTACTTTTACTTACTTCACAAATAGACGCAACTTTGAATGAAGAGGAAGTAGGGTTTTCTACCATTCCAGCAACTATATCAATTTTTTTATCATCACTAAATGTTGGTCAACCAGATCGCTTGGAATCATGAACACTACCTGTTGCTTCAAACTTGTGAAGAAGCTCCCTCAAATAAGTTCTCGAGATAGGGCGATCTGGGTATCTTCAATTAAATAAACGTTCCGATTCATGGAGACTTTTTCTAGATTCACCAATTATTAAGATAGCAGCTACTTTGTCAGCTTGAGTACGAACCATTGTGCCTATGTAAACTCTTAAACGTCTCGTTAAACAATAATGAAATTAAATATTCAAGCTATTTAGAAAAACTTTGCAAAGCAGCAAATACTATTAAAGACGTTGATTTTTTTGACAACCAACCAGAGGTGGACTGAAAAATCTTCAATATTTAAATGTGAAATAATAATTTCGGTATTCATTTAATCTATCCGTCAAAATTAGTTTGAACCCAAACAAAATTAATAAGGCTATGTATCCAATGTCATTGCCTTTCAAACGAGATATCACTTGCCATAAGGTCCTATTCAAAATTATTGGACAGAGTGGCGCTGTGACGTCATCTATTACTATTATGTTACCTGTTACCATTCGTAGAGAAGTTTACAACACTTTATTTTCACACTCCAAATTTTATTAATGTAACTGTAGCAGTTCAAAAGTTACGAGAAGGGGAAGGGGAAGGGGAATTTTGAATAGCACTGTATATATTTTCGCATAGAGTTTACTGGCGTACTAAACAAAACTACTAAGCCAAGATCACAAGGTAAGTGTTAGGAATTTTGTTATTGATAAGTGGCAACATAAATGGAGCCTTGAGATCCATAACAAAATGCAGGAAATAGTGATAAATGTCAGAGAATCAGAAAAAAAAAACATTCCAAAAATGTGTAAATATACAGGGTGTCCCATTTAAAAAAGGACTATTATTTTTCGTATACCCTTAAATTAGCAGGCTACTGGACTTTTGATAAAATCTTGAGAAAATTCAGCTGTAACAAAACAACTTTTATGGAAGACTTTTTTTTCTAAAAGTAATAATAACGATGATAGGGCGTGGGTAATTTATAATGAATAACCCTGTACAATTTTATTCCTAATCGATTGTTCTTAAAAACTAACTGCTTTCGGTATGTGAAATGCTTTTTAAAATTAAAAGTATGGTTATAGTACTCTCAATGATATCAAATGCAGGGTGATCCAATTAAAATTGCTGAGATAATGATCTACTCGCAGAATCATTCGTGTTTGTTTATTTAATAATTAATAAAAATATTTGAATCCAATAGATTATTATTTTTCTACACATATCCAATTTGGATTTGTTACAATATTGACAGAATATTGGTTCTGCTCTTTAAAGTACCCTGCATAGCAGATTACAACTCAATTTTTATGTGATAGGGAAATGCAGCAGATATGTAGGGTGTTTCATGAAAAAAAACATAGCTTCGATCTAGCACCAAGTTATAGAATACCTTGTGAAATTGTAACTGATTTTGACACTAGGTATCTAAAATTTCCATGTATAATTTTTTTGTATCACCCATGCTAACATGCCCACTGAGATTTATCACACTAATCAATCACGCTGTATATTTGGAATGTTGGAATACACAGTTTAAAAATGCAATAATTATTCCCATATACACCAGACATCCCCTCAAATTTAAGATCACCGAACTCCTACTTGCAAAACTTTTCAGGCTCTTACTGTAATTATCACCAGACGAATTTATTACTTACAATTCCGTAGCAAGCATCTTTTTTCTTATTTTCTTAATTTTGGTTGAATGGATTCATGAATAAATTTCTCCTAGATAAATGTCGTTTCAAACTGGCAGCGATGGATGGTGTGCAATTTCAACACACAAACTACAGTTCTTATTTGTTTGTTGCTAAAGGGAGCAGGGTAAGTTGATGTATAATAAACAAAACTTGGGTTAGTTATTGTAATTAATCTATTGTCTGTCTCGGATAATTCCTGTTTGTTAACAAACTATACCAAACAAGCAAATAAATAAATGAACCTAAATTACTCTATAGAGAGAATTATATTAGCTATAAACCAAGCGGTACACATATATATATCGATCGTAAATTCCAGGCCGAAAACAAAAGAACATGCGAGTCCTAGCCCAAACGGTCGAAAATAAAAAGAGTGATAATTGCCTACAAACAATTGCCTAATGGAAGGATTATTAGCCGATAGTTTGTAACATGCTTTCCCAGCAAATCCCTTTATATTTACTGCTTCAGCCCATTCAGACTCACAAATCTGCAGTTCGTCTGGGAGCTGGCCCATAAAGTGTACAACTCAAGAAAACTTCCATGCTCAATCTGAGAAAAATAATTCGTCAATGTCCTGAAGTAAAATTTAAGTTTTCAGTAATGCACTTGATGGGGTTATCCTAGACCCAGGCTTAACTTGGAACCGACACCTCCAGCACGTGATCAAGAAAGCAGAGGTGACCTTCATGGTTGCCAGACGCACTTACGTTACTATATGGGGACTTAGACCCAGCATGGTACACTGGCAGTAGGTGATCATTCCCAGGATCACATATGCATCTCTGGTATGGTGGCCAAAGATCAGACAATCCTCTGCTATGCTAAAACTAATCAAGGTACAAAGACTTGCATGCATTGGCATTACAGGGGCAATAAGGACTACTCCCACAGCGGCGCTGGAGACAATGCTAGACCTTCCTCCGCTACATTGTGTCATAATGTGCGAAGCAAGGGCAGCACTAACCCGACTGGAAAAAGCATCAGACCATGACGTAGCACATGGGAGAGGACACACAGAGATGAGGCATGTGGTTGATGACATTTTCAAAATACCAACAGACCACCAAACATAACTTTCGCAAGAACTTCGCGATTGTCATCTTGAGGAAGAGAACGCACCACCACTTAGTAGAGCGAATGAACTGATCTGGTATACAGACGGATCAAAAAATGAACTCGGCACCGGAACGGGCATATATAGCAAGACGAGTAAATATGAAGGGATCGTCTCGCTTGGCAAATACGCTTCTGTATTTCAAGCAGAGGTCTATGCAATACTTGCATGTGGAAGGGCTGATAATATGAGAGCCTACAACAACAGGCAGATCAGGATCTAGTGACAGTCAAGCCGCCCTTAAAGCACTTCAGAGCTATAGGGTGATATCTCGGCTAGTATGGGAATGCGGCGAAGAACTTAGAAGACTGGCGACTCGGAACAGTGTAACACTGGAGTGGGTCCCAGGTCATAAAGGAATCGCAGGCAATGAAAAAGCTGACGAACTCGCAAGAGTAGGATCGTCAACTCTGATGAACGGACCCGAACCTGCTGTGGGCATCCCCAGATGCTTAACGAGGTCATGGTTAAAAGGGTGGTTGAAAAACCAACACAATAAACACTGGAAGAATACGACCAGGCAAGTACATGGGAAGAAATTCATAGAAGAACCATCAGAAAAAGTAGCGAAAGAACTGCTCTCAACTGCTCTCATAAGATGCAAAAAAGATACCGAAACAGCTCTGAATATACTATGCAACTGTGAGTCGCTGGACCACAGAAGGCAGAAACTGTATGGTAGACCCCCAAATGACTCCAGAAGACTTCTACAACCAACCAGCAAAGAACCTGTATGAGCTAATACAGGGAACGGAATTGCTGAATAGGTTGTAGTCAGAACACTAGGAGAATCCACAATAAGCCCAGGAGGCTGAGGTGGTACTGGCGAAGGGACGGCTCCTTAGAAAAAAAAATGCACTTCTTGAGATATTTTTCACTGCATGATAAATGAATAGGGGAGGGACGTCGATAATTACGCAGCGTTTAAGATGACGCACCCTAGTTTCTGCGCCCTTTTTGGGATACCACTATTACTCTCAAGCTTCACCTAATTAACTTGAATTCGCAAATAAAATAGAAGATGGTCCTCTTACATAATCTACTAGAAGCAGGTAGGTGTTGCTACACAAATGGCACAAAAACATCCTCAGGCTCTAGTGCAGGTATTTACGGTCGCGGCTCTACAGAATAACTATTCCTAATCTTCAAAAACGACATAGGGTACTTAGATCAACATTGTTCACTAATAAACTAGTGCCCGGAAGCTCTTCAATATCTGGATAGAATGAAATGAAATTGAATTATAACTATCATTAAAGGAAAACGGAACTATTTTGTCATTTCACGTCTGTCACAAAGTATTTCTCATTAGATAAGTGTGTTCAATTATCATTTTACGTGTCACAAATTAGTATTTATTAGATAAATTAGTGTTTGATGGAAAATGTATCATCTTGCAAATATTGAATGTGCAGCATCTTCAGTGACACATTCACTGTTATAGATCCTTTTCCAAATTGGGTCAGAATATTCGAGATAATGGTAGATTCGAAGTAAATAAAATAGATTCGGGGGCCAATCGTACTGTACGAAATGTTGACTTTGGGGACCAAGACACACATCTGTATCGATGGTATTGGAGGAATTTCATCAGCATCTGTTTCATGTTCAATAAGTGCAATCGTTAATTCCAGCTAATTATCCCAACAAAGCTCAATTTTCCGCATAGTCCTTGAATAAAATTGAAAAACAACCAAGATTTCCTAGAAGGCATGTTCCACAAGAGATGGCTATTTTAATACAAACAATAGTCACATTTGGTGTGAAGAAATCCTCACGCCATTCACAGTTTACATCATCAGTGGAAGTTTTCTGTTAATATTTGGAATGAAACTGTTGACAATTTTGTAGTGAGACCATATTCACTGCCAGCATGGTTGGTGGTTGGTGCACCAGCACACTTTGGATTAAATTGCCGAAATTCTCTTAATGAGCAATTTCCAAATGGATGGATCGGAACAGGAGGCTGATTTCTTAGCCGGAACGTTCACCAGATATGACTCTAAGTGATTTTTGTATTTAAGGTCCTATTAAATCACTGCCCAACTAGCAAAATGGAATTCTAAGAGGACTGAATTGTTGTATAATAGTCGAATAGCGTTGTTTTAAGGACTTTTTATTTCGATCAAGCCTTTTGTTGCGATAATTTTGTTTTCTAAAGAAAATTGTTGTATTAAAAGATTCTATAGTGACTTTTACAATATAATCTATAACGCATTATACGATCTTTTCTTTTAAGATGATATAATACCTTATAAGCCAGTTTATACAATATTAAAAATATCATTTTATAAGATTTTTATACCTATTGTATAAGAGTATATAACTAATAGCTACAACATTATAAAATAGTCACTTAAGCTTTTCTTATTGAAGCTGTATAATGTTGTATAATAAATATTGTATAGCATTCAATTGCGTTGCATGATAAAGCACATTTTAGTTGTATAGTGCCTAAATATTCTTCGTTATAAAACAGTTATCGTATACCGTTCCATTTGACAATAAAATATTGTTTAAGGCATTTTTTTGGGATAAAATTGCTGCTTCATAAATCGCCATGTTCAAATAAGCAATTCTTGTACCGCTTTCGCCGCCATTATGAGCAATTGAGTTGGAAACATGGAACTATATTGAAAAATGTGACTTTATCATTATTCAGAGAATTATATTGTGGAAGAATATCCATACGAAGTGATAAACTATTAAAGTCTTGGAAAAAAGTATTTTAGGATATTCTATGTTATTATTATTTTTTTAATTTCTACTTGAAACTTAACCAGAATTGGAGCGCTTCATTTTCTGGCCAAATATATACCTATAATCTATCAGTGAAATTTGTGGCGCATCAAAATTTGTGCTATTAAACCATCCAAATGAAATTATAATTTTTACTATTGATGTCCGCCCAAGCGGCCCAAGTCGTCTTAATAAGTCTCCATTTCTACAAATGAAAATATGTATGATGCACGTTCAAAATGAAATATCATTTGGTTCTGATATTCTTCACTAAAAAATGAAATGCTCTTATAAACTGCTAGATGACAAAATGTTTCCATTGTGCGCGAAATAACAGCATTATAAAATAATATATTGCATTATACAACCATTTTGTGAGACCTTCATAGTGCCGCTTCAATCCCATTTTATAGATGTGACTACATGACACACTATTAAATCATTTTATAGTAGCTGTATAAATGATTAGAAAACAGTCATATAAGAGTTGTATAAACTTTTAATAGAAATGTTATACAACCAAACAGTTGTATAAAAATGGGCCCTTTTCAGTTGTATAAGGATCATATAATTGTTTTGTAGAACGTTATAATAATTTAAGTATTCTATAAGACATATGTTATAGCTGTTTATACAAACCTTATAGAATTTAAATTGCTACTTGGGTGGTTCATGCGACACCTGTTAATATAGAAGAAGAGTAAGTGGCTCGATTTATTCTGGCTATTGATGATATTCGTGAACGTCTACAAGTTATTTCGAAGAATTATAACCTATCAAAAATGGTGGTAGTAGCTTCAAAAAGTTTTATACAGTATTTCTTTTGACATAATGTTTCTTGACTTAATTGCTCTAATTTAGTAAGTAGCTACTCTTCTCTGATGTGATTGCTCTTGAGGAATTCTAGTTTATCTTGTCAGCAGGAAATTCCCGCCAGACGATAGTTCATTAATGAAAAATGTTTATTCAAGTGCCCTCTCTCTCTGTCATTTGTGAACATTAGGAATATTTATTCTGTGAAACCCCGTAGAACAGAAATATTACCTGCCCAGTATTCCATGCAACTGTCAGTCACCATTGATTCAAGCTATTTTCTGTGGATAAGGCGGGAACACCGTGCCCTATGATCAATCAGCACTTATTGGAAAAATAGCACAATGTTATGGAATAACACTATTTCATACATCTGTATCTTGATTGAGCACAATTTTGCTCAATTACAGTTACAGGTTTTTGATCAAATTAAACAAACGTGAAGGAACAAATATTTTGAAACCAGATTCGCGAATCTATACTTGAAATGTGTGAGCCCCTTCTCTAATTGATGTCCTTGTTCGACTCCCTTTTGTTTTTAATTTCATTTTCCGATGTGTATAGTTTTTTTCATTCTACGCTTTGCTTCGGTGCTGGTGCTATTGTGGATTATGCAAAAAAATTTAGGATTATGGCTTTTTCGTGAAATGTTTTGGATAGTTCGTTGTTTTCTATACATTATGAGTCTATTTTGATGAAATAAATATTGAGAATGATATAAATTTGTTCACGTTTAGAAAATCTACCATAAGGTGAGTAAGACTGTCCTATTTCACAGTGCTATACACAGTATACACCCGAAAAGTAATCAATAAGCTGCCTCCTAAACCTGTGAACCACGGAAAGACGAAACCAAGACAATGTACAATATAAATAAATAATGATTGAAAGTAACCAACCATCGTCTTTTTTCACACATTCTCTCTCACACCGCTAACCAGATGAGTATTCTGGACAGTATCTAGTCCAGCTATCCTAGCAGTATATACCATTTTCTTGTCCTACAAGCGATAATCATCTTCTAAACCTGAGGGTACTGGTCTTTGTACATCGCACAAAGCTCCAGGGTATAACAAACACCCACTGGAAATAAAATCGTAAGTGTCGCTTAAACTGGAGTCTAAGTCATAGGACTGGACGAAGTTCTAGTGAATCAAACCGGTCAGTTGGACCAGGAGTATATGCATTAATCATTCTTTGAAAAAGGTCAAGTTAAGCCTACCCTTTAGTTCGACAAGGATTCTAATCGATTTATTGTAATTTTCCAATTATTTACTGTTGATGCTTTTGAAAATGGTTATTATATACCTGTTGGGTTTTGCTTATTACCAAACAAAAACAGCTCAAGTCATTTGAAATTATTTCAACTGTTAAATGAAAATGTGGAGCTTCGGATCTGATGATTAAACCTTCAACAGTCAGTGTTGATTTTGAGCAGGCAATTCATAACGCTTGCCCAATAATGTGGCCGAGTATAAAAATTATAGAATGTAGATTCCATTTGTGCCAATCGTAGTATCGTAAAATTCAAAATTTGGGCTCACAGAATAAAGGAACAAGAACTCAGATGTAGACCTTTTTTTTTAAATAATTTTTGAACTGCTATTTTTAGACCCTCATGGAGTTAGTAGGAAACTTTTTTTCTGAAGAAATTCATTCAATAATGCCCAATATTCAGAGTCTATCGAAATTTCGCGATTATATCGTGGAAACTTATATCGATGAAGAAAGTATTTTTCCCCCAAGTATGTGGGCTTGTACTACAGAGTATGTACAGGACCACAAACGCGTCTAAATCATTTCATTCTCATTATAATTCTAATTTTAGTAGTTCTCACCCAAGTTTGATTTTATAAATATTTTGAAGCAGAAACATCTCAATCCGCTCGAAAAGCGGTCGTGGTCCAAACTAATCGGTGTACTTAAAACAGGTACCTGGCCCGTGGTCTAGTGAAATAGCTGTTTTTCAATAAAAATTATTTTGGTATGTTTTAATGGAGAGGCAAATTTAATAGCATGGAACAATGGACCTTAGTTCATTGGCTAAAGAAACGTTATAACTTTGATTAGTAATTTCAAGATTCATATTTCCATCGACATAAAAGAAATATCACTTTTTTCCATGTCACTTGAAAATGTAAATTGAAATTATCATTATACGCCTTGCAATTTCACAATCATTATCTGGAAAAAAAACCAAAACCAAGGCGAGCTTTAGTTAAAGAACAATTGACACATTTCCTTTGTGTATCGGCAATACTTTTATCGTTAGAAGACCTCATTTTATTTTTCTTTGTTCCACAAAACCAGCAAAATACTAAGTAGCTTCGAAAATGAGGCGTCCTCTGCGTCTGACAGCGTCTATAACTTTCGGACAAACGTTAATTGGCTCTCAAATCGGGTCTCTTCACGCTTTGTTAACAAGTACGTTGAATCGATTGTATCGTCGCATTAATAACAGGATAAAGTGTTTTGTAAGTTAGTTTAATAAGCTAGGGATCTATCGAAAAACAGATTCTTGATTCTAACATACAAGAAGATTAAAAAAACTCAGATTAAATGGAATGAAGCGGATAAGTCAAATCAGAATGTATTTACTCCTCACAATAGGCTCATGTAGTTGTGAATTCCGTGAAGATCTTGTCAATTTAAGAGCAAAAGAAAATTATCTCAGTTGAATGAGAATTCATCAAAATCTTAGAAAATCATCATAATCCGTCCCAATGTGACAACTCACCGACTTCGTCAGATAAACATACGGACTCTCAATCTTCATTTATTTGTTAGGGCGTTAAAAATTATAGCAATAGATCATCAAAATTGTGAGTTTTTGACGAAAATCCCAGTAGTAGAATACAAAGGACTTGTTTCCTTCAAGGATTTCTGTTATACAGGGTGTTTCATTGGGAAAGGGTCTATCTTTAACTGTAGATGGGGAACACCTTGGTGCTTCCAAAAACCTATATTCAATGTGTCTTCTGCACTTCATAACCGATATACAGGGTGTTTTATAAATGTATCCTATTTCTTTCTAAACTCAAAACTTACCCTGTATATTATTTTGAAATTTGGTCCGGCTTACCAAAAAATTTCAAAAATTGTCTTTGCTAAAAACAACACCCTGTACATCGTTTTTTTTTTAATTGCTTTTTATAATTTATTGGAAAAAGTATGAAAAATCGAATCTACTATTTCCTTTTCATTTTTCTGCAGACAAGCTTACTACCAAAAATTTACCGTCAAAGTAATAATTTATGCACGTTTTGGGGGTTGACAATGGTATCGAGGGGTTTTTTTTTATTCTTCAGCTTGAAATGAAATCTATTCAATGCATCTGAAGAAGCATCCTAGAAATTCAATTGAGTTTGTATGTTTACGAGTACAGACCACTACAAAATGTGATCACAGGGCCGTACTTGGAAATACTCATTCAATGTGTTTCGAATATTGTGAACACCCTGTATAAGGGTATGTATTTGGAAGTCAAAGCAAAAGCAAAGAAACTTCTGGTGGGCTACAGAAATCTGGAACCAACCGATATAACAGAAATCAAACGGACCTGCAAAACAATTTAAATCTGGTCTGATGTCATTTGTACTGAAGACATTGGAAAAACTGGTGGACATG
>CAJUYI010002168.1:0-24753 GCA_910591695.1 Galerucella pusilla
AAGTTAACTTTGGGTTTTGAAATGTCAGTTTTATAAAAGTTTCATTTGAAAAAAAAGAAGAATAGCTTGTAGGATAGAGAAATATACTCTATTGTCTAGAGATTTGGCATTTTGACTTTAGTTTTATGGTCTAGTTTTGATATGTCTGTTTGGTGTATTTGTTATTTCGATCCCAGTGTCAAATTTTTATTTTATTTGTTCCTGTCTGAATGGTAGACGAGCCATAATATTTTCGTCATAATCCGTGACGTATTCTGCTGTTTTACGTATGTCTTATATTACTTGAATGTTATTTTACACTCAAAACCATGGAGACTATATATCTAAGTCTCCATGCTCAAAATTATAATCCAAAATATAACAACTGAACTGTCAAAAGTAACAGATAACATTTATGTCGACCTTAGATAAGAAATACGTTAATGGCGTCATAATTCCGTCTCATCCATTTCATGAATGAGAGAGCAAGCTGGACAATGTATGACGGCAAAGGATGGTTGAAAAACCTCTACCTCTTCCACCCGACAAAGTTAACTCCGCCATTTTGAAGTTAACTATAACATGTGACGTCATTCTACAAGTTAACTCTTAGTTATATGTCAAAACTGTTTGAGTAGAAGAGCAAATTCTTGAATTATTCAAGAAATTTGAACCCTGCCATTTGGCAAGCTGCTGTGTGACATAATGAACCTTTTTATGTATATCTTTACTTGTATGCACTGTATGTTTGGCCAATAAAAGCATTTATCATTATTATTCTTCTGATTAAATAGTTTTATAATACCCGCCCTAAATTTAAATTAAAAAAGTGGGCAAGCCTATATACAGTACAAGACACTCACATTACCTTAAGTAGTTTATTTGTATTTTTTTTACAGCATTTTAATTAAATCTTTGAATTCTAGCAATACGTAGGTGTGTATATGAATTTCAGGGCAGACGCTACATTTTTAATAATATATTTTTAAATTAATGAAATTATAATAACTTCATATACGACATATTTTGATGTTTCATTCTTATACGTTTGCAAAACTTACTTAAGAAACATTTAACGACGTTACATAATTTATGTAAAGTTCAGTTTCCTCAAAACGGTGACAAAAAAAATGAAAATTGATTTAACGTCATCGCATTTGCATTTAAAATTCTAGCGTTGGTTGGTTAATGTTGAAATTTGGAATTATGAAAGTTGGCGTCCTCAGTGTAGGTGGTATCTAATAAATTAAAATAATCGCATAATTATTATTGTGGAGACAATAATGGAATAGGTAGTATATTACACACAAGCACCAAAATTATTTCGCGAGTGTTCACTACCGTGGTGTATATAAAATTTTTTCCACTAATAGCCAAAGTTAAGACAACAATAAAAAATAATTCACAAACGCACCACGAGAAAGCGCTTCTCATCATTGGCTTACCCCGTCGTCTGACTGACAAGCAGTGCCGGACTAGCCAGGTAAGATAGTGAGAAAAATCTCACGGGGCCCACCCCCCATTTGGGGTCTCGGGGCCCACCCCCCATTTGGGGTCTCGGGGCCCCTAGGAAAACAGACATGGAAATAATAATTTAAAATTAATTAAGAAAAAAGGTCAAATTTCGAAATTGGTTATTGCCAGAAACATGACAAACGCAAATATTCACCTTCGATTTGGTAGGATTTCTTGAGGACCTCTTGCAACGTGGCAACTGTGATGCGCGAGTATGTATGGTCGGTGGGCGGACACTGAGACAGCAGAGAGTAAAGCCTGGTCTTTAAAACACTTGCTCTATTTCACTCGAGTGCTCAAAATAGAGCAAGTGTTTTAAAGACCAGTTATCCACGAATACTTCACGCTATTTTTTTTTTGGTGCACTTTGACATTATAAATACTGGTCTATAACTACTACAACAACAAGAAATGGAAATCATAGATGGAAATAAGAACTAAATGTCAAATGGTTGAATTCGTGATGTATATTGATGTATACCTTGCGTTGTCATGGAAATGAGATACATAAACTAATTTGTATTTTGATGGAAGTTCAACCTTATTGAGTTCTGTGAATGTAAATAGTATTAATTTAAATACCATTCCAAACAATACCAATAGACACTTTCCATTTTAATTTATAAATTTGACATTGTTAAATATTGTTCGAATAAAAGTTTTGGCGTTACAAACTACTCCTGTTAGATCAATAATAAAAAATTGACATTTAGACATGATTTAGACCATAGATTTAGACTTCGTTTCTCGAGTTGTTGATGTTGCCACGGTAACTTTAAAACACGCGCGTTTTTTAAAGTTTGATTCAAACACGCTGAGGCGTGCTTTAAATAGGTAAAATGGTTCAACAATAAAAAAAAATTTATTTGGTATAGTTGCAAACGCGGCCAGGTAAATACAACTCTATATATCGGGTCGCTCAAAATATATAATTACCTTATCTTGTACCCAAGTTAAAACGCGTTTACGGTCTAGTTTTTCTGAAAATTGATTAGAAAGTTTTATTCTTATGAGTGTAGAAACGGAAACGCTACGTTCTACAGACCCAGAAAAAATTATTTTGCGTCTGGCTGCAGAAAGCTCACTGTATAAAAAATGTTAATTGGTTAAAGTAGAGTAATTATTATATATTTGCGGTTCTTCACCCCTATTTTTATTTTCTTTGTTCCTTTTTGATGCCAAACATTTATTTATTAGGTCTTCAGTTCCTCGTTTTAGAGTTTATTTTTGTATTTGTTGTATTTATTTTTATAAGAGTATTTTGGTTTGATTTATTAAAAAATGTATTTATTTTTATAATTTGTTTATTTTGTCTTTGTGTGTTTATTTCATTTTTTACTCTAAGACAAGTGTACCTTAATCATTAATTGTACGAAAATCAATAATTTGTTGAAATTTCCGAATTTGACTCATGAAATAGAATGAACCTGGTAATTGGGGGCCCCAATTTTTCAGAATCTCACTTGGCAAAGATAGGCCAGTCCGGCACTGCTGACAAGTACACTGTCAGTTTTTGATATATTATGAACGTACTCGTTATGTCATCAGTCATTTTTGGCTGAGCGCGAATTTTAAACTGAATGCATTTAAATTCAAATAAATTTATCTTGATAGATAGCAAATAATTTAGAGACTATCTCCTGGTTATACAAAATAATGTTGCACTAGTTTTTGTTGAACTACTATCCCTGAATTCTCAAAATATTTGAATTTGTCCATTATTGACCTAGGTTAATAATAGAAAATTATTAACCACTAATAGAGAAATTCAACGCCTCAGTTGGCTAGAAGGACCAATAATTGTCAACTCCACAGCTTTTAGTGCAAAAAATAAGTTTGATATAGATACAACCTAATTGTTGGAATATTTAAAAAAAATATCATGTCCTTGAGAAACGAATTCAAAAGTCTTACACGTATTCAATATTATAATATTCATTTGACGGACAGAAATTTGATTTTTTTCAACTATTTTGGGTACGAATATTATTTAAAAGTGATCTTTTTGCAACGCTTGATAAACGTACATCATTTTAAGATAAAAATGTTACCTTTATTTCCACTGCGTTCCACAGCGGTCAGTAGAGTAATTATAAATTCATAAACTGAATCAAAAAACCAGTTTTAGGTAAGTGAAAATTAGCACGATAGTCTGTAGTAAACTCAACTTATATCCTTTAAAACTGATGCAACACCCACGAGTTTACTTTGCAATACCTATTATAGAAATTATTGAAGTGTTCTTAAAACAATGAATTTAAATAAAAATGCAGTGTTGTCGAAATATACAAACAGATATAGTATTTTGAAACAAATTAGTTTACAGAAAATTATTAAATGAAGAGTTATCAACTGAATGAATGGAAATAATAGTTTTGAGTACCTCTTTAATAAGAAGAAATAACTACATATTACGGGCTATATATGCCCCGAAGAACATTCAATTGGTGTGATCGTAGAAACAGAGCCTACTTGATTAGAACTAAATATCAATCCATTTGACAGAATGTGAGGTTAACTATTTATTGAATGGTCTTATCCATCTACCTATTCAAAAATATGAAAATCAAATAATTTAAAAGACTGTATGAGGATTTTAAACCATTCTATTTTTAACAACTCACGAAATTAAAATTAAAATGGGTGGGTTGAGAAATTTAATTTTCCATTCGGCAAGCCATCTGCCGGTACACATTTTACATAATCAAGAAATCGATGTGTATATAATATCAAAGGTCAGTAAGAGAAAGGTACTTACCAAAAATTTCATGACTCTTCTTTAGAATATTCTACACTGTCGACGAAACTGAGAAATATACAAATTACAAATCAATGCTTAATCCCTATATATACCCTCTCTCTGCTGGAGCATCCTCACTCTTTTAAATACCACTTGACTTATTCGGTTGAAATAGTTTTTCTCATGCCATGGTTTTATTTTATTTTATTTAATTTTTTTTTTGAGAATTGGATCTTGGTCAATATTTCTTTTATCCTTGTAAACAGCTTATTTTTTTAATGTCAATTTTAAAATTATTGTTGGTAAACGTAAAAGAATATTAGTTGATCCGGATTTGAACATTTTTAATTTTTTTTCAGTATGTTAACCTTCACTTTGAAGAAGATGATTATTTTTAGATGACATTTTAAAACTGTTTTCATTAATACGCATAACTTCCTATCTATATGAAGTAAATATACATATATGTATATTGGAAAATTCTTAGCCTACTATAGAACCAAACAAAATTTCAATATCAAAATATTTTATTACTCAACATATTCTCCTCTTAATTGGATACATTTAAAGTCTGTACAGAAAGTACGAGGAGTAATAAACCCTAATTAAGTATGCAAAACCTTTACAGGGAGCACCATGAAATTTTTGATAAATCACTTACTTTAAATTACATTTCTTCCGTAAATCTAAAAACCAGGTAGATCGACCCCGTATTTGTTTCAGTTGTAGCAAAGTTTAGGGTTTCTTCATTGTTAAAGGATTAGCAGATAAGCAATAACGCAATGCAGTGGTGTGTATTTTGGGAAAAAAATACGTTTTAAATTATAATATAATAAAAAATGAAATGAAATAATTATTGGAATACATTTATTACTTACATTTTATTCTATATCCGACTCGGAAGAGGAAGAATCGTTGTTGACATTAACAATAATAGGGTCGATTAAATCATTACAAATATTGTCAATTTTCAACATATTTGCCTCCACTTTGATAACATGCTCGATACAGTTTGTCCAATTTTCCTTACTAACATGACTTACAGCACTCTCAAACAATTTCACAACATCGTTTATTTTAAAAGTAGTATTTTTTTTCCAACTTCCCCCTTTACCTGAGCCCATATTAATTCTATGGGATTAAGTTCACAATGATAAGGGGGAAGTCGAAGAACTGATATACCACGAGAAGAAGCCATTTCTTCTACAATGTAGGTTTTGTATTTATTCTTGTTCATTTTTGCAATTCTGTAAAGTTCTTTCCTTAGTGGATCTTTTGGAAACTTAATATTTTTCGAAATAAGCCACTCCAAAAGCTCTGCTTTACGCCAACGACTTGTGGGCAATGCTTCTCGTAACCGTGAATGGTAACTTGCGTTGTCCATAACAATAACAGCCCCTTTTGGAATCAGATCCAACATTTGAACAAACCATTCCTCGAAGACATCCCCATTCATATCTTCGTGATAGTCCCCCGTGCGTTTTGAAATAAAAGTTAATAATCCACCATCAACAAAACCTTCAGAACTTCCAACATGGACAATGATAAGTCTTTTTCCTTTTCCAGATGGTGGCTGCAAACCTAACGACAAACCTTCCACGAATGCCTGCCTTCCGCTTTTAATGTTTTCATCTTGCCAAGATTTGGAAACTATATCCAGCATTTATACACACATATATGCAAAAATATATAAAATAATTATTGTTACAGATTGGTTTGTTTTCTATTATGAATAAACTGTGTTGCCTTTCTTTAACAAACATACTAAAATTTATGTACCTCTATCACTTTTTTTATTAAAATTAGTACATCCCGTTACCTCTGAACTAAATCGTATATTCTTTAGCATAGCTGCAACTCATTCGTTCAATACAAAATGTACCTTACGGTATACCCTCTTAAAATATATTTTGGTACGTCTATGAAATCTACTTAAATGAATGATTTATTACTCCTCGTACTTTCTGTACAGACTATATTACAGCGAACCTGCAAAGTCTCTAGACCTTTCAAAAAAAAATGTTTCTTCTTGCTCTGCAAACCAGTCCTCCACAGCTTTTATTACCTCCTCGTTGGAAGAAAATTTACGACCTTTCAAACTTTTTTTCAGATGAGAAAAGAGATGATAGTCGGACGGAGCCCAATCTGGTGAATGAGGGGGGTGTTCTAGTAATTCAAACCCTAAATCACGAATTTTTTGTATGGCAACATGAGATTTGTGTGCAGGGGCGTTGTCCTGCAAAAACAAAACAACTATGGATAGCTTTCCGCGTCTTTTCTCTTCAATTGTTTCCCGTAGAGTGGTCAGTAATGTCGAATAGTAATCTCCGGTTATTGATCTACCCTTATCCAAATAATCAATCATGATTACTCCATGGCAATCCCAAAAAACTTTACAGTTATATTGCTAATACACATGCGCAGTTGAAAAAAATCGTTCCAACCACCTGAAATTACTGGTTCAGAACTCTCGATTACCATCAGTTCTCTGTTCCATCCCGTTTGCGGACCAGTAAAATTACCGTTCAAACTATTCTTGCTTGATAGCGAGTATCGACAGTTCTGAAATTAAGAAACATGCGCAATGGCAACATTTTTATCTTAAACTGTCAAATTTGATTTTGTGGAAAGTGTAAATAGGATATGAAAGTGAGTTTTCAGTTTTTGAACTGTTTTGAAAATAGTGTGCACCGTTTCTTACTGACTGTTTCTTTGTGTAGTCGTTGATTAAATAAAAAAAGGGAAGGATGGAGTCCAGAACCACTTTATATTCTTCTAAATTGCTTCTACTTATTATATAATTGAAAAGTGATTGAAATAGAACTTACATATACATTTGCCATTACCTACATAATTATCAAGGTTACAAATATTTCTATTATTGTGATATTTTGATATAGGTGATATTACTATAGTTCGATCGGATTTAATTCGCAATGGTAGGGGGGAGCCGAAGCACTATTATATTTTGTTTTTTGGCCATTTCGTCAACAACATATTTTTGAAACCGATGTTTATGGGTGTTTACAATTGATTGCAACTCCTTTTTAACCATATTGTCCTCAAATTGTATTTGTTTCTCCACAAGCCACTCGATAATTTTTGCTTTTCGCCAAGCAGTTGTAGGCATCTTCTCCAATCTTCTGGAGTGATACGGAGCGTTATCTAACACAATGACGGAGCCAGGTGGAATCAGCTCTATCATTTGTTCGAAATACTCCTCAAAAACATCAGCATTCATATCCTCGTGGTAATCGCCTGTACGAACTGATTGGAATGATAATAGTCCACCTTCTAAAAAGCCATTGGAGCTACCGATGTGAGTTATAATTAATCGTTTTCCTTTTCCAGAGGGCGGATTTATTCCTGTTGATAGACCGTCTAAAAATGCTTGCCGGTGAGAAGTCACATTTTTGTCTGTCCATATTTTTCCAACTGTGTAGCCTTCGTTCAGCCATGTTTCGTCCAAATAGAAAATTGTTTTGTTTTCATTGCGAAATTGTCTTATTTTTCTCAAATAATTACGTCTCCAACACACTATTTCATCTTTTTCGAGCAAATGAGACTTCCGACTATGTTTTTCCCATCTAAAATTCATTTCTCTTAGAACTTTCCATAGTTTATCTCTCTTGATTGCAGGAAAGTCTTCTTTTACTGCCCCTAAAACTCTATCCAAAGTGGGGATCTCCTTATTGAAATAGAATGAATGCACCTTTCGTCTTATGATGGCCTTTTCGTCCTCATCGATCGGTATTGTTCGCCTTCCTGGAGATGGTTTTGGTGGCGTCACGGTTCCTGTCTTTTCTTCCCGCATCAGCCTGTAGATGGTTGCTTTTCCAATACCTGTCATCTTTGAACAAAGTTCCACTGTAGAATCGATACTTATTGCACTTTTTTGATATCTAAGTGCAATACATTAAGCACAATAATCTTTTCACTAATGCTTAGCGCTGATTTCGCAGCTCGCTTAACTGGAATAAATCCTGAAAGTCTCTCCATTTTCAAAAATTATCCAAATGTGTGTCCTAGAATACTCGCATTAGGTTTGTTCGCTCTTAAAATGACTCACAGTTTTATACCAATAAGTAGAGGTACCTTTTTCGTAACAACCTGAAGTAACATTGTGTATTAATTGTTCCCGGAATTCTCGGCATAATTATTTTTACCTGTTATGACAATAATGATTACTATAAATAGGGTTCAAACCGGCACGTCAGGTAGGTGCGCCTATGGAATCGGCTGCTAAAAATGATTTATTACTATCAACCAATTTCAAATCGAGTTATAGTAATCAGTTTCACTAAAATTTGATATTTTTAGGTTGAAAGTGTCCATTTTGGTTTTTATAAGTTCGTTTTATTTATTTTTATGTCTGAAGGCTTTATATTCCACGCTTTAAAATTACAAGTAAAATGTCTTGTTTTTATATACTTTCATTTTCTCATTAATGTTTATACAATAAAATATATTCTCAATGATATTAAAATCAATTTATTGATCATGCCAAAGTATTTATAGCAGTATCCCTAATAACTACTAAACTAGTTCAAAATACGTTACAACCGTTTGGTAAGAGATTACCAATAATTTTACTAATTTCTCCCACGCATGCGCATCAAATAGTTCAAAAACTGGTTACGTACGATAACAGAACTGCTGGTTTTTTTTTTCTCCAAGTTTTTGGCACTGGCAGAGCCAACAGGCCAGTTATAAAACTGCTGGTTGGAACGAACTTAATATATGCAATTACGTGTATCTTGGAAAGATCTAGTAGGGCTTAGACAATCAAAGACTACAACCTGTTGAGATTAAATAAATGTACAAGTCAAAGTAAAACTGCGCTAAGAGTTTCAACAGGGATTCTATCGGGACATTGTTGCCTGAATGGGCACCTGAAAAAGCCCAATATAGTGGAGGAAGAAGAATGCACATTTCGTGGCATGGAAGAACAAACCTCTATCAACATACTTTCCAACTGCACAGCACTTCAGAATCCTAGAGCACAGCACCTGGGAGATTATTGGAACATTTACCTAAGTTGAAGCATGCAGACATCCTAAAATTCCTCGGGGAAATAGGACTAAAGGAGCTACTACTCTCTGAGACTCTCCTCAGAAACTAAGTAGAAGTAAGGGGGCACAATAGATCTTCTAGGTATTAGTGAATGTCACCCCAAATTACACATTTACATGTAAATTTCATCTTCACACTTCATCAGTCTGTATCTCACAAAATAGCGAGGTCAGAGAGAAATTGATTTGAAATTTTTAAATTTTTTTAATGATCTATCACTCCTTTAATTTATAGTTCCATAAATCCATAAATCATTGACATTATTTCTTTCTTGCAAAGTCATCAATGTATTGTTAAATAATTGCCGCTCATACAGCCATACCACTGTTTTACGTGGTCATATCGAAAAAAAAAAATGAATTGTGAACTATGCAATCTCTTTTAACTTTTTTTCCTTTCCAGCTGTATGTATACTATGTATATAATACTCCATACTTGTGCAGGAGAGTGTACAACCCACAATAATAGAGAAGGTCAGTAAAATATACCGCAATTTATTTATATTCTTTTAATTTGAAGAGCTACAAACAATAGCACAAAACCTATTTTCAAACTCCTCACGAACGTTGGAAAATGTTGCTTTGATAATATCACGACAAGCTTGTAAATGATCGATTTAGGTTGATTGAGTTTTATAAACAACTGACCTAAGGGGAGCACACAGAAACAAATCAGGTGGCGGTAAGTCTGGGGACCTAGGTGGTGACTTAATGAGACTGCGAATCCATCTATTCAAATAATTATTGTCTCACCAGTCCCTAACTGATACTGCGTAATGGAAAAGTGCTCCGTCTTGCTGGAGGTGCAAAAAGTTTTCATCTAGATTGCCATCCTGCTGCTTCTCTAATTCACGAATAATTAAGAGCTCAATAATGTTCAGAGGTACATTTCAAGAAGAAACATTTTTTTTGAATGGTCTAGAGACGTTGCAGGTTCGCTGTAAATGTATCCAATTAAGAGGAGAATATGTTTAGTAATAAAATATTTTGACATTGAAATTTTGTTTGGTTCTATAGTAGGCTAAGAATTTTCCAATATAAATATGTACGCTTTAAGCTGTGTGTTTCTCTCGTAGTTTTTTTATCATTATGACAATGCGACAACCGCTACATTAGGTGAGGTGTTCCACCGACTGACTAGCAACTTGTTCAATGCTTTGAGAATCATAGTCTGATGCTGGTTATTGTATTAAGACAAAACAGTATTTCAAATCATTTATTTACACATAAACGATTAAATAAATAGAAAAAAAAAATGAATCTTCTTTATATGGAGCTTTGCTGGGGAGATTTCTTGCCAATAAATTATAGTAAACTATACTTAACTTGGAAAAGTATGTAATTAATAAAACTCTCCAATAAAATCATCATTTTCGCATACAATTTTTATCGCCAAATTAATAGGCTGAAATAAATAAAGAAATGATCAATTATCACTGACCATAATTTGATTCAACAAGTTAATAAAGGCATTGAAGGAAAAACAAACAATCGTATCACATTTTTAATAAAAAAAAACCTTACAAAGTATTTATTTATCAAATATCTACTCACTGGGTCCAATCAAAACTTGGGATAACAATCCGGCCAGCATCGATGAATCTGCTAAAACTGTAGCTACACCACCAACAATTGATGCCATATATGGACCAACAAATGGAATAAAACTAACAAGTTCCTGTACATTTATCACTCTTTCTATAGAAAATACAATTCCTTGAATTGATTGAACCAAATCTTGCACAGAGGAATTTCCGTCAAAGACACCTATGATGCTTTTTAGGAGATTTGCAAAAGCTTTTAAAATGTCGATTAAACCTATAAAAAATAGCAGCTTTTAAATTGGATAGTATACAGAAGGTATTAGAGGTTGGGTGTGCCTATAGAAGCAGTATCATCACATAAACAGCGCCGATCCTATGGAGTCGTTTTTTTACTTATACTTATCTACCCATCTATATAAGAACAAAACATGATTCATTAATAAAATTGCTAAAAAAAGAGGAGACATGTACCGTTGCCGTAAGCTTAGGCACAGCTGTCCAAGCTTTAAGTTACAGTTTCCTTTCAAAATTACAGTTAGCTTCTATTAGTTCCTATATAAAACTATAGATGGATAATACGGTCGCCGCAGCCACAAGTTAAATTGAGCAAACATACTAACCTCCACCTTCCCTTTCTTCTATTTGTGACCTTTTGCTAGAAGTCTCAAGTGCTGAAAAATAGTAAAAACTAAAAATTAGAACATTGAAAGAAATATAAGAAACATTTTGCTCTACGGTATGCTAGTTAAATTTAAGGATTTTAGAGTAAGATCCCAGAGCGATGAGACATAACTTATTTTCAAATGGGTGAAATGTTAGGATCTCAGTAACATGTCGTGTGCTTTGAATACCTGTGTGCTTGCGTAGCTAGCCTATGGGCACCTTGGCAGGTATCAGGTGAGAAAGGTTACTAAAAATAAGAGTTGCTTCACTTAAATTTGTATGTCTGATTTTTATATATGTTATGTAGACTAATATTCTAGATCCTCTTTTCACATGTCTGACTTTCAAATATGTTATCAAGGTAACTTTTACTACTACACACAGGTATTTAAAGCACACGAGATGCTACTGAGAACCTAACATTTCATCTATTTGAAAATAATATGTCTTATCGCTCTGGGATCTTGGACTTATTTCAAGTAGTCAAAATATCTAAAATTTATAATAACAATAATTGCACTTATTTCTGTCGATACTTACTTGTTCTTGAGGGAGTAGCAAACGCAAAAAGGGTCAATAAAATGCTTGCAATAATTAATAACTTCATTGTTGAAGGTTTAACTTGCAGTTGGACGTTATAGTACTGAATTAAGCTCAAGTATATACTTCATTTATAATTGTTTGTATAGTTAAACACCAATTAATCCAACTTCTAGCTTAACGAGAATTTTTAATGATGATAAAAGTCATTGCTGTTACGAAAACTTGGACAAAAATACACCAAATACTGTGATAATATTTTAACAGGCCTGCAAGTTAAATTGTTCCTTCTAATTGCGCACCAAAATGGTTGTTTGAATCTTGTCCGTTTGACTAAGAAGTGTAATTCATTATCCGTAGGGGTTCATAGCCCGGGAAGTAGATGTTTCTTCTTTGCTGAACGGTCACTATTTTTGAAAAATATTTTTTCTATTCCTATACTTGTGGTTGTTGATTAAATGCCAATTTTCAGTTTCATAATGATACTCATTATAACACTGGTTTTCATTATAAAACTGGAAAATTGACCAATAGAAATCTAGATTTTCAAATACCTGAGAAGACAGACCCAATATTTTCTGTAGAATGTTTGGCAGTTTGACAGTGTTTTATGTTTTGCGTTAGTTTTTAAAAGAAATGTCGAGCACCAGATCGAAAATACTTAATGACCAAGGCGAATACATATTTAAACTTATTATTTTGTTTACATTAATTTATTACTAATATTGTATAACATAACATACCTATACGCTTTATGCTATCATTTCAACCATGTGGTCCCGTGGTGCAGTGGGTAAAGGCGCTGCATAAGGTTTTTTTCGATCTGTACATTCCGGGTTCGAGTCACGGGTACATTTTTTTTATATATTTTTTTAAATCAAATTTCTTCGTAGAAAAAATAGTGTATGCAACTCTCATGCAATGGTTATTAATACGCACGCATTAACCATACGAAAGTCGCCTTTGGCTCGTTTTGTATCCTGTTAATGCTTGTGTATCTTCTGTAAGTTCCCTGTGGCATTACTTATTCTTTTTTCTCTTATTCTTTTGGAACGCTACCGAAACGTCGAAATAAAAAATAAAAAACATTATTGTGGTTTGATTCCCAAAAGAATAAGAGAAAAAAGAATAATGCTTGTGTATTAATAACCATCATTACATGATCGTTGCATGATATACTATTTCAAAACTTTGTAAACTTTTCCCTTTTCGAATTATTTTTGATACGTTTACTTTGTAAATTATTGATTTTTATACTTAATGACGATTTGTAAAAGGAAGCTTCTTCATTAGTAAAGTAATATTGATATTGAAAATCGACATTATTTTGACACTTGCCAAGAAAAATATAAGTTTTCCCATGAAATAATTCGATTTTTTTTTAAACAAATACATAGAACATGTTTAAATATGAAAAATTGGGGGCAATCTTCTGACATCGGAGGATAACATCGTTGTGGTACGAGATAAAACTTCAAAGTTTTGTGTCAGCTAATATAGTTACTGAGGGCACATTTTGAAAATACTCCAGCTATGTATGTGAAAGAGTGAGATCCTCGTTTTTGAAAAGAATTGAGGAGTGTATGGAAGTAAATAGTCGCCATTTTGAACACTTAGCATAAACTATACATAGTTAGTTTTTTGAAAATAGAAACAGTTGGAAAATAAATACAACCTCACATCTTACATAACTGTAATATACTGTTATACAGTTAACAAAAATATTGCTTTAAACATTTTATGCCTTAGACGTTGCATGTAAAAATTAAAAAATTTAATACCATTTAATTTGTGTACGTAAAATACTTGTTTTTAACCATTATCATGAAATATTTACGATTTTCCATTAACTTATACCCTAAATATACTACATCGTTTGAAATATTGTCAATTGTACTAACAAATTCTAAAAAGACTTATAGGGTGATTCATTTAAAAATTTTGAGATATTGCTTGATTTGCGTTTTGTTTCACCCTGTATTAAAGAAGCCACAGATAAAAAGTAATTAATACTGAGCACAGCCAATGATACGTGAATGACAATTGATTACAAAGTCCTGTGGATTTATTTTGATTTACTGATAAGCAGATTGTTAAAGATTAGGTCTTTTTTGCCAATAATTGGCCATATCTTTTTAAAACACCCATATAATATATTAGAATGCTATATTTTTCCAACGCTCTTGGTGAGATCTTTTCAGTTCTTGAACAAAATATAGTACATTCCATTAAAAAAAATGTAAGTTTGTGCTGCTCCGTGGTTTTGGAACACCCTGTAGAATCGAAAGTATTTCCAAAATATGCCCTCATGAGTAACTGTATTTGCTCACACAAAACTTTAAAGTTTTATCTCTTACCACAACGATGTAATCCTCCGATGTCAGAAGATTGCCCCACCCTGTATCTTTTCCAATTTGGGTTTAATTTTAAAAGTTTCAATTCTAGAAAAACCTAATAGGTTTAAATAAATTAACTTTATTTCTTCTAAACCAACTAACCAAACAAAAAACATCATGTCGAGTTGGTTAGTAGGACAATCAAGGCAATTGGTTACTTATTTTTTGTATACAGGGTTGTTGAAAAAATGAAAAGTTGAAAAATGTTGAATATCTCATTTTTCTTTAAATTAAACATCAGCCTATGTTCACTTCCCTATACCCAATCTTGAGCTTTTTTGATATATTAGCATGTATTTGAAAAAGCATTAATTATTCCAGCATTATTATTACGTAAGCGTGGGACAAGTCATTATTTGAAGTCAATCGCATATACGTATAGTGATAAAAATGATTGAAACACACTGTAGGATGCTGATTTTTTGACGGACAGTATATTTAAAGTAATTTTGAGAATATTAATGATGCCTTATATTGTAAATTATATACATACAGTATGCGAATACTCTTTCGAGTCCATTCAGTTTACACAATCTTTTTTTTAATTTCTTGGGAAATTAAACCACAATATTTTTGAATTCTTTATTTCAACGTTTCGGTAGGAATAAAAAAATTAATTTCTACTTATTTTTTCTTGACAACGGTAGCTGGAACGCTACCGAAACGTTGAAATAAAGAATTCAAAAATATTGTGGTTTAATTTCCCAAGAAATTAAAGAAAAAGAATGAATAATATACCACAAGGAACATACAGAAGATATTCAGTTTACACAAGTACGACAAGGAAAATATGAGAAAAAGTGATGAAAGAGGGAGAAGAATAATTGTGGGCGTATCTAGTTCATCAAGAGCTGAATGGATGAACTAGATACGCCCACAATTATTCTTCTCTCTCTTTCAAGCAGTTTTTCTCATATTTTCCTTGTCGTACTTGTGTAAACTGAATATACTCGAAAGAGTTTTCGCATACTGTATATGTAGCTTTGGCACACGAAAAACTATGGTACGATTAATGTGATCTAGAGACTAAAATGTTAAATTATACAGAATTTGACGTAATATTGGTACACTCTGTATAAGTAAGCAGTAGCATAAGGTGAATAGATTTCTTTATTTTTCTCATTTATTCGTTTCTACAGGAGATTAATGACATAATGGTATCCAAACAAGAGCAAAATATATTTTGGATCCTGTCTGTGAATACAAAAAGCGGATGCTTTAAAAAGCACAAAAAACTTTTAAAATATGTAGACTAACCGCGAAATTCTACGAATCATTAAGTCGCAGTAGGAGAGTTCTAAGAAACATAAATTGTTTACCAGATCTGATTTAATTTAAAAAATTAGAGCTCCAAGCTCTCTTCTTTTTCGTATTAGTAATTAACTATTATAACCTTATAACCTTATAACCTTATAACAGTTAAATATTTTTGCGTATCTTCTAATAAATAATAATGTCACACGAATCAGCAATTAACGTTAAATTTTAATATCTATCCTCATCAAAAAGTATTTGAAACAAATTAAAAAACGAAGAACTCCGTTATTCCGTTCATAATAATTATTAAATAAAAATACTTGCAGTCTATTGTTAGTAATCTAGAATGAAGCTTCCACTTTTTACGAGTATTTTCATAAGTTTTTTAAGCTTAACTTCAACACAAAGCAGTGAGTATTATATTAAAAGAGACAAAGAAGACGCCATTAACATATTTTTCAAAATAGTTCCAATAATAAGTCTTTTCTTCTGTTTTGATAAAAGATATAATATAACATTTTTTCTTATTTTAATTTATTAGCACCTGTACAATAAGTTTATAAAGTATCTTAATGTCCCATCAATTTTAAAAATTCGTCTTTTCATATTTATATAGAGTTGTTAAACTTTTAATATTTTCATTCTCGCAAGGTTTTAATATCGATTTGAAAATTCAACATTTTGATTATTTAAATAGTTCGCCATTTATGCTGTGACGTACATACCCTGCAAGAGAAGATAGCTACATAAGGGACATAGGGCCACAAGTCTGTCGTTTTCTTTTTTGCGTAACATTGCCGCACTATTCCACTCTAGTCCCCCATTGGTTCTAGAACAGACGCTGTCACATCCGCATTTGTTGAGGCTTACTTCGAGCACAGAGTACATTATGTACTCTGTGCTTCGAGTAAAATTAATAGGGGAAATAGGTGCATCTTTTGATATTAATTCCATCTCTCAATTCCAATAGGTAATTGAATAACTTACAATAATATTTTATGTTTCTTCAGATGGAGATATTGCATCTTCATATAAACAAGAGATATCAACAAGATATAGTTATCCAGGTAAGATTTTTTGATGCCTTTTGGCCCAATATAATAGTATAATAATAAATATTTCAAAATAAGAATTTGATTTCCTTGATCTTATTTCCTTCCACACCTATAATCTACCAAAGTATACATCGACAATACATTAATTACATGGCGATTCTGCCAGGATAAACAACAAATTCTACTACAGTGCTCAGTGAAGATTAGACTGTTGAAAAATAAATTGGTAGACGTGGTTTTAAGTGGTTTATGTTTTAGGTTTGCTGGAGATCTTAAGAGCTGCGCTAGAAGTGGTAGAGAGTCTTCTTGCTTATTTTACAGGAAACGGAACTGCTGAAGATATTGCCAAGTCCGTTCAAGGAGTATTTTTGGAAGCTTCCAGAATGATTAGTATACAAGGATTAGTAGGGGAAATTCCTTTGTATGGGTTTATTCTACAACCGATTGTGGGAATTTTAAATATGATTCTGTCACATACTCCTTTGTTGGGAGGAATTATTTCTTTTATATTGGTAGGAATTAGTTTAGATTAGAATAAATATTTTATTGAGTGGACAAAATGCTCTTTTCTCCGATTGAGACAGTTTTAGTGACTGAGTTTCTTACCACCGTACACTAATAGTGTATGATGCTCAATCCCTTAAGAGATGGGATGGAATCAATGGATGCAGTCTTGCTATGATCACCCTGGGCGACCCTGGGATTACCAGGGATTACCTGGGATTACCAGGAAAAACCTACGTTTAACAGTAGGATTTCTGACTGGCCACTGTCAACTGAGGAAAGACCTCCATACTATGGGGCTAGTGGACACACCTCTATGCAGGATGTGTGAACAGGAAGATGAAACTGTCAGTCATGTTTTATGCGAGTGTCCGGAGTAATCGTCGACAAGAGAATGTGTGTTCGGTGAGTTTTATCCTACACCTGCCGATATAAAGGAGATGTCTCCTAGTGACCTGTCCACCTTCTTGAGAAGGACAGGATGGACGATGACCTAGGAGGACATTCCTAGTAGGATGTACAATGGTTCACATGTGGTCTAAGTGCTGTGAGCCTACACTCACCGTCCCTTCTCTACAGATACAGAAATGTTTATTGTAAAATATTCACTAAAATTTTTATCAGTTATTTCACAGACACACGGGACTAAACCTTCGGTCACTTTCTTATTTACTAACGGCTGCTGGACAACATAACTTGTAGACCAGTTTCGTCGCATTTGCGCCTCATCAGTACAAGATATATGTTCTCCGCCTATAGCCCGAGAAGTAGTTGATGCTTCTTAGTGGAACGGATTGAAATGGTATAAAAATCAAACAAAATTGTCATGACAATGTTTATTACATTAAAAAATTGAGGTACCCTAACTACTGCAGCTCAAACTAATTTTAAGGACTAAGTCCTACTAACGCGAATGATATGAGTCCTCCCAAAAGCGGCGTATGAGATAGGATCATTGCTATAATTCCTACAATGGGTTGTAAAATTACACCGATGACTGGAATTTGTCCAACGAGTCCTTCCACACTAACCATTCTTGAAATTTCTGTTACTAAGTCCTGGAAGGCTTTTGTTATATCTTCTGTAGAACCATTTCCCGTGAGGAAAGCTAAGAGATTTTCAATTACTTCCGAAAATGCTTTTATTATTTGCGTGAATCCTGAAAAATAAAGCATATTATTGAGTTTCTCGTTAATATTCAATCAAATAAATAGAAGACCTTTTGAAGTTATTTCCATTAATGATATGTTAAATGAATTTCTTAGCAATTCCACTATGATTTAATTTATTTCTTCTTACTTTTATTTCTTTCTACTTTAGGTGTAAGTTTGGTTTAGTTGGGTTTGTTGCTTTGTGGTTTAACTTTAATTTTCTCTTTCATGCCATTCCATTCAATACCTCGGCTCTCAGCCACCTTTTTGACTTTCTCATTCAATGTTTATCTTTAGCTTTCTCTTTGGTCTATTTCTTTATCTATTTACCCCTATTCTTTCACTATTGTAATTGACTATTTAAAACTATTATGTGCATTGGGAATAGGGAGTATTGAAGTTTCGTGTTATTCATAAATGAAGCTATAGTTTGGTTCTACCCTGATAGGAACGAGTATCTGGGTTTACTCTAGACAGGAAACTCCTGTGGAACAAACACGAGAAGGAGATTACATACAAGGCAGAAATGGCCCTAATAGTGTGTAGAAATCTGGCAGGAAGAAGCAGGGGCTGTAACCCAAAAATCCTAAGCTGGATGTACACTGCCATAGTGAGACCAATCATCACTTATCGAGACATTGCGTGGAGTAGTAGAACTAGCCTATTGACGACGAGTGAAAACCTCTCCAAAATTCAAAGACTAGCCTGTATATGCATTACAGGAGCTATGATTTTAGTCTTAATTCTGATTACCATGATTACCCAACCAGATCTGGCAAACTTATACGGCCACCAAAACATGAAACGTCATTGTTTGAAAAAAGTCCTGTCTATAAAGGAATCCAATTCCTGAATCATTTGCCCATCTGTATAAGAGATGAGAACAATTTCAATGTGTTCAAACAAAAACTTAAAAATTTTTTAATTGTCGAATGTTTTTATGATATATCAGAGTTTTTAATGTAATATCCTCTTTTCTGTTTGACCTGTCCTATATCATGTACTATGATCAAAAAGGATGAATAAAGTATTATTATTATTCTTATTATTATGAGAACATGTCCAACAGCAGCCATGGAAGTGATTCCCAACATCACCCCTCTACATATAGTGGTGGGAAGCGTTGCAGAAAGAACAAGATACAGACTAAGTAGAGAGGGAATCATAAAAAAAAACCACCTCCTCACTTCGTAAAAATTAGACATCATGGGACATGCCACAAGACGGTATGATGAAAAAGTATAAGTTTTCAAAGAAATTCGTTACGGAATTGAGCAACAAGAAGGAATAGGATCCAAATACCATTACCAGACAATGGTACACAGACAGCTCAAAAGCAATAGAAGAAACTGGGATAGGAGTGTTCGGGCCAGGAACCAAACACTCTGAAAGCTTGGGAAAAACCCCAAGTATCTTCCAAGCGGAAATTCACTCCATAAGAAAGTGCGCCCAGTTCAATATTGATAAAGGATACAGAAGACAAAGGATTATCATAATGTCGGATAGTCAAGCAGCCATTAAAGCACTGAGCTCTTGTGTAATCAGTTCCAAAATGGTGTGGGAGTGCCTAGACAAACTCAATGAACTAGGCGAGAACAATATAGTCACCTTACTATGGATTCCAGGACACACTGGAATAGAAGGAAATGAAATAGCAGATGAACTAGCAAAGAGGGGGACTGAAATACCTTTCTGGGGGCCTGAACCCTTTTGCGGAATAAGCCCCATTGTGATATTGGAAGAAATAGGTAAAGCCGAGAAATAGAAGATCTGACCATTGGAAAGTTCTAGTACGGCTTTTACAATCAAAGACTCTTCTGGGTGACTACAAACTATTGAGATCAAATAAATGCATAAGTCAAAGTAAAACTGCGCTAAAAGTTTTAACAGGGATCCTAACGGGACATTGTCACCTGAATAGTGGAGGAAAAAGTATGCAGATTTTGTGGCATGGAAGAAGAGATCTCTATCCACATACTTTCCAACTGCACAGCACTTCAGAGTCCTAGAGCACAGCACCTAGGAGATTACTGGATAGAAGAGGAACATTTGCCTAAGTTGAAGCCTGCAGACATCCTAAAATTTCTCCGGGAAATAGGACTAAAGCAACTACTAGTTTCTGAGACTCTCCTCAGAAACTAAGTAGAAGTAAGGGGGAACAATAGATCTCTTAGGTTTCAGTAAATGTCACCCCTAAATACACATATACACATACACATACATACATAAATACATTCTACCCTGATTCAAGAAGTGCCAGAGTCTGGAGAGGACCAGCTCTATAGCAGAGACTCAGACTTCCATTTAAAGCTGCTGCAGTACTTGATTTGCGTTACATCAGGATAAGGCAAAGCCACATTTTGCGGTGATATATAGTAAGAAATTGGTTTGATAATGAGGATATTACTTTTTTAGCGCAGTCAAACCTTAATCTCATCTAGCATGTATAGAATATGCCTAAGAGACGGATTGCTTCTCTAAAAAATAGAAGAAAATGCAAAGGAAGTATTGTTTGGTCATTTTAATTCCATTTCAAATTGTTTTCAATTCTATTTCATTATTTTGCAGACTTACCTGGATAGCTATTATCCCTCTCTTTAATATGTCTGTGACCAGATAGTTTTATCTTGCCTGAAACAAACATTTTAAATGAGATTAATATTTCCAAGCTGTTATAAATAACGCATTTGTGTTGTAAATAAAGCAATGAGATTTTTTTCTAATTATTCTCATAATTTTTTTACAAAATTTCTAGAAACTATATAACATTATTTTCTTAAAATTTTTCACTTTCAATATACTTACTGCTGCTTGCGGAAATTAATGTGATGCCAATTAAAAAGATACAAGCGAACAGAAGACATTTCATCTTTGTCATTGTTGGTATTTTTCGTTTTAAACTCGCTTAAAAAAAATAGCAAACTGTATACTACGCAATATTTTTATTCTAGACTTATATGAGTACTTATTAAAACCTAATCATTAATTCAAAAATAAGAACAATAATTACTAATATGAATACACTACATTATTAATATGTCAATTTAATGACTACTATTTTTGAATGCCAGGAAATTTAAGATAAAGAAAATAAAATGCGTCTTGCAATTTTAATTGCTCTTTGTACTAGTTAGCTACTATTTATAAAACTAGTCATTTCGTTGAAATAATAGTAATTTACGTTACAAGACCGGAAAGTAGTGTTTTTCAGGTCGAGACAAGCAGATTCTAGGGCGAGCTTACGGCTCGCCCTGGAAGCTTGATGAGACCTGAAAAACCCTTGTTTTCGGGTGCGTGACGTATAATATTTTTCTTATTATCTATCCTTTTTTATCGCGATAAAAACTCCTCTTCCTCAATACCTAGTGAGCGGACGTCACTTTTACACAATGACAATGAGTCGCAAGTTTGGTTAATAAAGATAATTATTGTTGTTGTTCATCCATATATTCTGTCGTCAATTTATCTTGCCAAAAAACACTCGAGCTTTTCTTTTATCAGATAAATTTCTCTTCAACTCAAAGTTTTGCCAATCACTAAATTTGCTCGAAAAACTGTTTCGTTGCAAAGAGAAATTTATCCGATAAAAAAAAAGCTCTTGTGTTTTTACTGTTGATAAGAAAACGCAAAAGCGTGCTTGAAAGGCCGATTAAAGCACACGTGCTCTATAAAATCACCTTGGTAACAATTGAAAAGTATTATACTGTCAACATTTTGTGAAAACTGTCAATTCAGTACAAAAATCTTTCCCACGGCTTAGGCAAAGTGACACTTTGTAGTTTCGTAAATTGTGGGAAAAGAACCATTTTCCATAGCAGTCGTAAAAAAAAGCTTTTTCCGGTCCCTAGCGTCTATTTTCCGGTCTAGATCAGCAAAACGTTATTTTCTGGACGAAAAATTGTCCAGAAAGAGTGTATATTTTCTGGTCGGTCTTGAAAAAATACTTTTTTACACATCTAAACACAATTCACGGCACCACTGGCGGGTATAAATAATGTTATAAATCAATTTAACGACACAGTGGACAGCAGTAATAACTAACCGACTTAGGGCCGGTTTTACAACAGAGATTTATACTAGGTATAGTTATTCTGGGAATAAAGTTATACCAGAATTTATACCTAGTTTAAAACTAGTTGGTTTTACGATGCTTTTTTACACCGCTATAGCAATTCTTGGAGTAAGATGATGGCTCATGCTCTGGTGACAGAGCAGGGGCTGGAATTTACTCTAGGAATCCAAGGACACAACTATGTATACCATTGGGTGATGGTGTATTTGCATATCAGGCCGAGACATACGCTGTCTTTGAATGCGCGCAGATAAACCTAGACAGAGGTTATGTGGATCGACGCATAACTATATACACCGACAGTCAGGCAGCAATTGAAGCCCTGAGTGGATATACCATCAACTCAGGACTTGCTGACGAATGTCGAGAACGACTTGCTGATCTTGCAAGTCGGAGCGCAGTACGGCTAGAATGGATTCCCGCCCACTCTGGTTTTGAACGCAACGAAATGTCGGATGCACTGGCTGCGGAAGGAGCGGCAGCTTCTTTCTGCGGCCCGGGCCCGAACCTCGGCATAACAAAACAAACAATACGCAAGGAGACGAGGAAGTGGCTGAGGAACCAGCACCTCGCTCATTGGAATGCTCTGCAGGGTCCTAGATAATCCAAACTTCTACTGAAGGGACACGCTGGGACAGCTATTGAACTACCAAGGAGTAGGTTGAGAAAGATAGTAGGACTCTAACAGGGCACTGCTGTGTGAGGAAGCACCTCTACAACCTAGGAGTAGAGGCATGACTGATGGAACGTCAGTCCATATGTTCTCTTATTGTGTCCACACTGGGCTGTATTACGCAGGAGAATCTTCGGAGTC
Organism: Galerucella pusilla; assembly: GCA_910591695.1. NCBI lineage: Eukaryota > Metazoa > Arthropoda > Insecta > Coleoptera > Chrysomelidae > Galerucella > Galerucella pusilla. The sequence goes on from CAJUYI010002168.1 coordinate 23,303, forward strand.
CCTGTCATGGCTCCTGGGGACACAAGCAGGCATCCACTGAAAAAGGTTGTGGCCTTTATTGAAGGGCTCGGCTTCATGGATGTCTGGGTAGCAGGAATGGCACAATGGACCCGCCAGTGGCCTCAGTGCCGGAACCATGACTTTAGTTTGGCTAGGTCAAGGCTCGCCTGCACATTCAGTAGTAGTAGTAGTAGTATACGTAGTATAAATATCTCTTGTAAATCCGGCCCTAAGTTGGTAAAAATGTAAAATACTGCAATGGAGTCACTTTAGCTCTTATTTTGTCTTAGCAGCCATGTTGTTGTTTCTCTCGCAGAGTATAGTGATATAAATGAAGTTATTTTCATGAATTATTTTTCCAATAAATTTATTTCAAACTTCTTATTTTAATGCTAACTAATAAACTTAAGTATATCAATTTATTCTTTAAAAATATTTCCAAAATGTATTTACTTTAGAAATGTATACCTTCCTCAGTTTTTTTTAAATTACATCTACTGAGTAGTAGAATAAGAAAAGTTGAAGTGACATATTTCTCAAAATAGTTTCCATTCATTTGACATAACTTATTAACCATATCTTCCATATATGTGATAACACTGTGTTATTTATAAGATGCAACATAGGGATTCCTGTACAAAACTGTCAAAGGTGAGCCAATTTTTTTACCAAATAGCGTTCATAAAAAATAATAACAGATATGGAAAGGTCGTTGAAGAATAAGTTCAAATGCACTTTTTTCTTAAATTCGTTCTGGTTCAATAAAAAAATGGATAGTTATGTTTTGAAAAAGTCGAACATGTCCAACAGAGAACAGCATACTCACCTCTCCAAAAAAGGCCACTTTCCTAGACATCATCTCATTGTTATTCTATAGCTTCCTCTCTTCCAGTAAAAGAATTGCTATGAAGAAGATCATTATTTGGCGAATCTGTATACCAAAAAATCGTGTTTGTAGCTCGTTAGTAGCTTATTCCTGATCATAATGGTTTTTGAAAATCCGAAACGTTGAGAAAAAACCTAAGACATTTTTTTTATACTCAAAATGATACATTTATATCATTGAGGAAGTTTAAAAATAAAACAATTTATTTCAGTTTATTTTTATTGCCAAATATTTATCAATTTTGAGTTAATGTGTTAGCCAAATATGCCAAATTTGGCTTTAGCTGTAGTCGGAGGTGGTTGGGTGGTTGGAGGAGGCGGTGGTAACGTTACTGGATATTCTAAAAACAAAAGATGTTAGAAATTACAACTAATTTTAAGTAAAAACAGTTTAAATTCTAAATTAATTGTCAAATCCTACAATTTGAAATTATTTCTTAGATGTTATTAATAGACTTGTCCGTTGTGTAATCACAAACAGTTTGAAACTGGATGATTCATGCGCAGAGCATGAAAATCTTTTTTTCATCACCATTATAACATTTGTACAAGTAATTGTAGCATCG
>CAJUYI010002168.1:24763-35799 GCA_910591695.1 Galerucella pusilla
GCGCCATATTGTAGAATTGACATTTGATTTCAAATCAGTAGCGCATGTTAAATGTATTTATCGTATGTATAGTGTGAATAAAACATATTTGGGAATTATTTGAAGCTTTTCGAGATAGTTTCTTCTTCTGTAGAATGGAGTCTACAACCTTTTATTTATCAATAATTTTTTTGGAATCAACTTCTCGTATGTTTACCTGGTCCAACAATCATCTGTGATAACAATCCTCCAAAAGCTGGTGTATCTTTTACTATAGAAGCTAATAAATCGAGTATTGGACTAAGTATAGTTGATACTATTGGACCAATAACTGGAAATTCATTTAATAATGTTTTGACATTAACCAATTCTTCAATCGAAGTGAACAGATCCTGTACGCTTCTTACAATATCTTCGATTTTTGCATTGTTGTCTAAAACTTTGAGTACTGTTTGCATAACATCTGTAAATTTTTCCATTACTCTTATAATAGCTAGAAATCATAAAAAAATTAATATGGATATCAATAAATGACAAAAAATTATGATTCTCCATTTTTTATCCAATATTTCAAAGAACTGCGCTAGTACAACTGATTGAGGATATCCGAGGTGCTCTAGACAACCAATAACCGTAATATGCGCATTTTTAGATAAAGAAGGCACTTTTGACAAATAGAGGTGTAGATATAGTACATCATTCAAATGGATGTTGGTGCTGTTCACTACTGGAGTAGCAGAGACAAGGACAGGCAAAGACATCGTCTTCATATGTACAATCAGAAGATAACCACAAAGAGAAGTAGCTTTCCTATTAATATGGAGCCTGACGGTTGACGAACTCCTGTGTGGTTCAACTGACCTCAGAGTATTCTGCCTAGAGTATTGTCATAACAGCCAGGGGAAAATTCGGAAACAGGGATCCTGAGGGTCATTGCTGCCTGAACGGGCTCCTGAAAAAGCTCAAAGTGGTGGAGGAAGAAGAATATAGATTCTGTGTCATGGAAGAAGAAACTTCCATTCAAATACTTGCTAATTGCACAGCAATTTAGAATACTAGGAGATAATTGGATAGTACAGGGCTATCTACCTAAGTTGAAGCCTGCAGATATCCTAAAATTCCTCTAGTCTGGTTTCTAAGACTCGGAAACTAAGTAAGGGGCTACAATCGATATTATAGGTTTAATTGAATGTCACCCCAATATATAGAAATATACATACATGCTAGAACTGCGGAACAGAATAAAAGTAAACTCACCTGAATCATGACCATTAACTTTAAATTCTGGCTCTATTCCTGTAATAGTTATTTATGTATAAAGGGAGTTATGAGGATGTTAATTGCAAAGGGCAACAGATTGTTGCCCGATGTTGTTAACATCCAATAACTCATGAGAAAGATCAGTCATTTGGTAGTTTTACTTGGAAAGTTTTGAAAATTGGTAATATTTCCAATATGGCTACGCGAGTGGTTAAAATACGAGATGACAAAGTCAAAATTACAAAAGAGCAAAGCGAAATCTATGAAATTACCAATTTTCAAAACTCCCGGAAGACTATTTTTCGAACTAAAATGATTATATAGGTGACAAGTATGTAGTACATTTTTGTTGAATTTATTAATTTGTCGCATAAGGCAGTAAAGAGAAAAAAAGCTTATTTAAGAGCAGCACCATAACAATTCTCATAATTAAAGTCTTCTACCATCCTTTTCAATACTTTTTGTTGTCAAACGTTTTATGAATTTTTAAGTGCAATATATAAATTTATCTAAATAGAATTCAAATTTCTTTTACTATCAGAGGAGTAGAAGCAAATCTTACGCGTTTTCTTTGGTATTAAATCTGCAATCCTTTGTTGAACTGATTGCTTTTCTTTGAGTTCCATGCCTGAAAAGATTAAAATCATATACAAAGCAATGTAATACGTCAAAGTTAGCTCGAGCTAAAGCTTTAATCAGATTGTTAATGCCAAAATTAATATTTTAATATTTAGCTGTGATACAATGAAATTGATAAAATTATTTGACAAACTAGTTGTTTCTGTATCTGTAGGGAGGGTGAGTGTAGGCTTACAGCACTTAGGCCACATGTGACCCATTGTACATCCTCCTGAGGAGATGTCCTCCTAGGTCACCGTCCGTCCAGTCCTTCCCAGGAAGGTGGACAGGTCACTATGAGACATCTCCGTTATATCGACAGGTGTAGGCCAAGACTCACCGAACATACACTCTCTTATTGATGATAACTCCGGACACTCGCATAAGACATGCCTGACAGTTTCATTTTCCTGCTCACACATTCTGCATAGAGGTGTGTGCACTAGCCCCATAGTATGGAGGTGTTTCATTAGTTGAGAGTGGCGATTACCTATACTCCTGCCGTTGCTTGAAAATTAGTTTAGCAAATAATAATACATAATAAAGAGTACTTACAAGTAGTAAGGGTTGAAAAGAGAATAACAGTTATTCCCAAAATAATTAACACGCATCTCCTGCAATAATCCATTCTGATATAAATTATCCTAATATTTGCGCGTGTATTTTCAAAATGCTTTTATATCAATTTTAAATTTTTTATGTTGATAAACACAATATAAATGACTGTAATTTGTCACTTGTATATTGTGTGTACTAATTGTTGAAGTTATTAAAATATATATTGAAAAAATAATCAAATAATGAATATGTACGGATAAATATAACAAGATGTATACAATGGGTTACACTTGAAGGTTGAAAAACATAAGAAGATAAATAAGTAACTATAACCGGTAAAAATTTCGAAGTTTTGCCATTTTTTGAGCTTCATTTCCTAACCTGATCATAATAGTGTAACAATGGAACTCTCTCCAACGTTTGGTGATGAAACACTATTAAAATCTTTTGCTCCTGTAGTTTCCAGGTGTCTCAAAACTCCTTAAAAGTTATGGTAATTCACCAAACACTACTGATTAGTTTCCTACACCACTATCGATTTTTGTGAAAAAAATTAAGCCAACTTCAATGTGAAACCTTTTTATTTCCAATTTTTAAAATATAAATAACAATCCACTCTAATCTATCTACACAAAGGTTTATGAGACGTGCCCAGACCAGTTTTCTTTACCGAACAATTTAAAATTAGCAGCCAATTTAAGTGTAAGGTAATAAATAATTTCAATTAGCGATAAAAGGGAGAAGCCGATGAAAAGACCGAGCACTCCACCAAGGTTAGCCAGAAAATCGATGGGTCCGAACAGTTCATTTCTTTCCGATGTAATGAATTGGTTGTCCTTGAAGAATATTTTAAACATGGACATGTGTTGCCTGAAATATGATGATCCGTTAATAAAAAGAACTCGAATAAGGCCAGCTTGAATGAGTGAATTGAAGATTATACACATAGATTCAACAGTTTTGCATCACCCTAAATCTCCGGAAAAAAAAAATGTGTTTATTATAAATGGATCAGAGATTAATCAAATGATTAGTTTCAATAAAAAAAAACGTGTATATCTATTTGTCAAAAAATTTTATTATCCAGTAATAAACTTGCTTTAAACATAGAAAGTATTCTTAGAAATTAAATAAATTAAATACAAATAGATTCTTTTTAAAGAAAAGGTTAAGTGAGAACCTGCATAAGAGCTTTAAATAAAGAGTATTTCCACCTCTAGAATGTATGCAAGCTTGAAGTCGCCTGCCCATGCTGTTTACCAAATTATTGATATTCTGTTGAGGAATATTTCGCCATTCTTCTTGGGCCGCATGAACAAGCTCTTGTACACTCCTGGGTGGATTTCTGCGTGCAGCCACTGCCCTGGCAAGCATGTCCCAAGCATGTTCTATGGGATTCATGTCAGGAGAAAGGGCAGGCCAGCTCAAACGATTGATCCCTTCAGTTTCAAGATACTTATTTACAGCTCTGGTCCGATGAGGTCGGGCGTTATCGTCCATAAAAACGAAGGAATGGCCAACAGTTGCGCGCCATAGTCTCACGTGAGGATGTAGAATCTCTCTGAGATGCCTATCATCGTTCATCGTCTCCTCCACATAAATTAATTCTGTGCGATCATTATCATTAACATGATATCAGCCCAAAACATAGCACTTCCTCCTCTGGAGGGCGGAACGGGACGAACATGCGCAAGCTGAGCAACTCTCGTTGGATCTCGCCACACACGTATTCGATGGCTATCTTGTACCAAACAAATCCTTGTTTCGTCGAAAAAAAAAACCGAATTCCAAAATTCTTCAGGCAAGGCCGCGTGTTCTTGAGCCCACTGTAGTCGGCGAACTCTGTGCTCAGGTTGTAGTCTGGGCACTCTTATTGGTCGGCGACACCTCAAACCTGTCGCAAGTATTCGTCTTCGTAATGTCGAGATCGATACTTGAACTACCAACGCATGTCTCATATCTCTTTGGAGTGCTGGTATTGCCATGGTCGGGTTTCTTCGGATAGTTGAGTGGATATAGGGGTTATGCCACTGATTAGTAACACGCCTTCTACCGCTTCTAGGTCTATCACGAAGAGAATTGGTCTGGAGATACCGGTTCCATACACGAGTCACATCACTTTGCCAAACGCCAACTCTGTTTGCCACGAACCTTTGAGAATGACCTTCTTCAACTAAAGCCACTATTCTTGCACGGTCAACTTATGACTTGACGATTCATGTTTGCACTTAAAATCGTAAAAATCAAATGCCTTGAATGTTAAAATGATCGCACTAAAAATGTTATCTTACAAAAAAAACTGTAAACATCTGTATATTGCAAAAAATATGGAACATATTGAAATGGTAAACATTGATAAACAAGACAACAAAAAATTGTTAGCGCAAAAAAATTCCTTCGCATCCGAAGAATGTGATGCAAAACTTTTGAATCTATGTGTATTATATACCATTTGAGTGGAATATATTGTAATATACAAGTAGTGGATGAATATTACCTTAAACTGTTTCAATTGTTATTATGTAACATAACACGTTAGGGCCAATTTGCAATATGATCTTACCGGCGTCAACTTGCAACCTCCCGGTAAACGGTCACCGGTCACGGGTCTCCGCTTTGACTCAAGAGCGGCAGAAAAAGATTAGTAGCGAACACTTTCTGAAAATGGTATTCTTGACCTCTCCTCGTAGTGATTTACGAACATTTTCATTCGCGTGGGGAAATGAATTTGTCAACATCGCAATTTCTAGATTATTTAGTAGTTCTGTGTCATCATGTTATGGTTAGATCACAGTATATGAACGAATACAGTATGTTATCTCGTGACGTCACACTGCCGAGCTCTCTGTGACCTACAACGTGGTTCGGATGACTATATCATCCGGCGGCCAGTGCTGTGCTGCGATCCAACCAAAGTTCAAGTGGTGAATTTGCGAATAAAATTATTTATTACAGCTTATATTTTTACGGGTTTTCGGTATTATTTTTATAGTTTATAAGCATTTTTTTGCAATGGATACCATTAAAAAGAAGAAATCGGGTAGTGTGTGTGTAGTTCGTGGATGTAACAATAAATATTATAATTGTGATGAAAAATTTTACCGTTTTCCAAAGGATTCAGAAAGGTGAGAAACTGTTTGTATTTTCTTACGAAATGTATAAATAATCTTCATATTACATTTATGAGCCTTAGTTTCATGCATTGATTTAATTTGTTGTTTTTGTTTCAGAGCTGAAGTTTGGCTCGAAGCATGCAACAGGCCTGACTTGAAACCAAAAATAGAAACTCTATACAATAGTAGTCATCGTTTATGTGGAGCTCATTTTGAACCAGACATGATTATGCAACATCATCAAAGAAAACTTCTTTTAAAAAAGGCTATTCGAATTCCAATTTTGCGGTTATTTAATTAAAAAATGTTCGGAAATTCATACATGCAGCGTATGTGAGACGTGCTCACAAGCGTATCAGAATTTAGACGATTCGTCTTTATACTGTTACCTTAGAGCTTATGGAAATACGAATAAGGATACTTTTGGAAACTTGAATATACCGCATGAAAATTTTGTACAATACATCTCATTATTAGAAACATTATTCCAAATGAATTTTGAGAAAGTTGCTACGGAAGATAATATTGTTGAATCACTCATAAATATTAGTACAACAACAGAGTTTGTACATCCTTGTGTTGATTTTCCAATAAAATATTTAATAAAACTTTTCTTCAGGGTACGACTATATTACACATTATTTGTCAATAAAAATTTTAAAAATCATAACAAAATGAAAATTGTAATATGGAAAAACCAATAAATATTTTGTATAAGACTATTGTTTTATTAACTCATCAGTGTACTATTCTACAATATTTAAGAAAAAACATTTAACACGTTCAAGTCATTTTAAAACGCATGCACCTACGCCTATGGTAAAATGAATCGTAAAACGATCTGTTCAAGGTTATCAAAAGCTCTGGCAATTTATGAATGAAATTTATGAGAGATATACTACTGGTTGGTTCATATACTGTGGTTAGATTGTAAATTAGGTTGTTTTCATTATTTCTCAAAATATCATAAGGATCAATTGGATTGAAACGATTATATTGAATAATTGGTTCATCTCCAATATATTCTAAATGTGAAATATATGGCAAATCATCCATTTCGCAAAAAAATTTTATAAATGTGATTTTGATACCTGAATATAACCTATAAATTCTGTAAAAAGCATACGCAAGTCGTTTGCGATTAACAAACACCACACGTTGTAAAATACGCATGATCGCTGGTCTTTCTAATGGTCAAGAATACCAAATGCCTATGACATTCGCAAAATTATGAGATGCGCACGACCTTGACAAATACGAACGGTCAAGAATAGCGCCCCAGCAAGTAGAACTCTTAATAATAGGTAACGGTATATCCCAGGGTAGGATCTTTGCCTAAATTAGGATTTTTTGGAACCATCATGCAAGGAAGAAGGTTGGTACAGAAACGATAGATTGGGCGCTAACTTATTTTTTATTATCCTCTTAACAAGTAAAAAGAGTACATTGATGGAGTCAGATCATCGGATAAGGCCTTTCGACGTAATTTCATATTAAAGCGAAAGCGTTTGAACATTTGGCACTATACTTTTATGCACCTGGAGAGTCAACTCCAAACTTTTAAAACACAAAACTTTTTAGTAATATTCAAGCATAATTATGCTATATCAGTGGTCAATACACGAAGTTTAATCACATTTTTCTTAGTGAGCAGGTTTTTAGCACATATTCTTCGCTACACGGTTAATAGAAGACTCTCAAAAAATAGCACCAGAAAAGAAAATTGCAGGTTATCAACAACCCAGATTTGCTGAATTTTAAACTGGAGGCGGGACAAATAATTAACGGGCAAATTCTTCAAAAGTGGTTGAAATGAACACGTGTCCCACATCAAACAGAAAAGCGGCAAAGAAATAACAACCAAAAAAGCCATGAATCTTAGGACAAAGGGTAGGGACGTGCGCAGTTTGAAAACAATTTTGTTTTCATTTCTACATTTTTTTTATACGGCGGAGCGTAGGAAAGGGGTTTTAGCGATATTCGTTTTAAAGACAAAGGTGTAGAAAAAGGGTTTGGAAAGAAATTACGATGGATATTCTATCGTTACAATTAATTCATTAGATCTTATTTATATTATCAAGTCAATTACCCGTCAGTATAGTTGGGTTGTATTCTTTTCCAATCCCAATTGAATTGTTCACTTTCTATAAGATAATTTAATTTGGAACAAATTGGAAGACAATCACATTCCGTACTTTTTGCTTGTCCTTTTAGTTTTAGCAAATTTTCCTCGATACTAGCATTCAGTTGTTCCACTGAAATACAAAAAGCAAAATTTAGTTGTATGGTAAACAGAATGTCAAAAATATTCACTTTCTGCAGTATACACGCAATGATAATCCATTCCATCACAAATTCTGGTGGATTTTTCTCCTAAAATGAGTAAACGGTCACTTTTAAGATGGATTCATGCAGCATCAACTGAGAATTAATAAATCAATCGGACATACGCACTGTTCCAATGGTTCTAACATGTAATACAAGCTCATGTTGTATAGTTTGGAAAGTTTATCTGAAGCTACGGGGCAAGAGGCGAGGAAACATGACGCATATCTGTCATAAACGTACAAATGGCGTACGGTACCTATTTTGCCGAGTGGAATTGAAAATACAAAGGTCACTGACAATACCAACGCCACTGGATAAATCAATATCGGTCAATTGACGAATTGAAAGGGAAGAACACACGGACGGGCTTGCCAATAAGAAGTCAGCTTTCGATAAAAATCACCAATTATGTAATTCAGAGGGTGTGGTAATTATGGTTTTCGTACAACGCTACCAGAGCTTGAAGAAGCGCGTAAAAAATCCAATGAAACAAGCACATTAAGGAATTAACGTTTAATCATATTGTTAATACTGTTGATAATAAAAAGTCCCTTTTCTAAATATTATCACTACATAATAAGCAATTTAGCTTTTTCATAGTTAAACGTGGCAATATCGAATGTTTTCGACTGCATTTCTTTCACGGCTTCAGATAAACTTGCCAAAGTATAAACAATAACAACACAAATCACCAGTAGGAGATCTGTGGTAAGAGCTTGACGCATGCGTTGTGTTAGTTTTTTATTTTCGCTTGCTTGAATCTTACTTGGCATGAAGGCAACACTACAATTACAATTAAGCAATGTATAATTTGTGCGACATTCCAGCTTGCAGCTTTGTTGTGTGTACACTTTGAAATATTTCAGTGGTCTTTCATTTGACATATAGCAGTTTCTTCTTCTTGGATGATAATGTTTAATAGCGTCCGATGTCGACATCTTGTCCAATTGTAATGTCATCATCACAGCTTGGTCGAGACCAATTTTTGAATGTTGATACTTTGGTGTTGGTATTCTGGATGGATGAGATATTTGTACCTACAAAATTATATGCCGTATTAGTAGCATTTACGTAAAATATATGTGCGATTAATCTGAAGCTGATAAACACAGTGTGGAGCAGCCAAATGGAATCAACTAACTTTCCTAATTTTGGATTCTTCAGTAAATACTATCTAGTTTGTGAAATATACAAAAAATGAAAGTATAAGCGTTTTCTCCATTTATTGAGGTACTCAAAAACAACAGCTCTATTTGCCATACCTGGAAACCATGTATAGAGTCTTTGCAAACATAATCCAAGTCTTCTTCATAAACAGTCAATTTGGCTTCCAGACTAAATAGGACTCCAGCAAATAAGGCTCTTCTGGGGTAGGTGAGTTTTTCGTCATCTAGGGAATATCCATTCTCCAAGCTCCAATTACTTGCAGGAGCAGTGTGGAAATTTTTATAATGTACCCTAAGGAATGAAATTAGGGTGTCAAAAGCTGAGAAAAAATATTCTTAGTAGAACTACAACACATACGAGCTTCCCTCAAGAGACCTTGTTCACCTTCAGGTCAACTAGGTTCTTCTGGCAATGAAGAAGAGTTACGGGCAACACCTGGGGAATACGATCCGAGGTGGTTCACTGGCTTTACACAGCTGAGATAAGGCCAACGATAACCTATGGAGGTGGTGGAGTTTATTCTGCAGTTAATATATTCACTCTATTTCGTTTTTTTGGGGCAATGAACAGCAGTGAAACTTTTTGTAAGGGCGAAGGCAAAGATGACAATTCTTAGGCTGAAATCGAAAGGCATGTAGTCTCCGGACAATGTTCTAGAAGGAACTACACCAGACAACATATGATGTTGTGAATGTGAATTTTATCATTTTATCTAGAAAAAAAGTTATGCAGGCAAGAAGATTAACTGATGGGTCTAACATTATGGCACTGGTGTGCCTCGAAGCTTTGGTTATTTGCACTGAATATGTTGGCAACACAGTATAATATAGTGAAAATACGAGTGCATGACATTACTTACACATTACTTTTGTAGATTACCGCTCTGTCTAAAATATTAAAAGTATAACAGATTCCTACGTCAGTGAATATAGGAACAAACAATTCAGAACAGTCAACGAACTTTCTCATGAACTTGCAGTCTGATATCATTTTATAGAAATCCGGCTGTACCTTTAAAATATTTATTTTATCGAAAACTGTATATTAATATCTTGAAGTTGATTACCTGATCGTAAAATTGTAGAATATCTTCTTCAGTTCCATTAAAAGCAGTCTTAGTATTTGAAGTTTCATCATAATTGCATAAGAGGCTTATTAAACCAAATTTTTGATCGCTAAAAATATAAGAATAAGTTGAATGCTGACTCTGCTTATACAAAAAGCAAACGACACTGTAATGCATAGTAAAATTGATGTTGAGCTGAAGAATATGGACAGAAAAATCTAATGCCGTTAAATAATGAGGAGACACAGTTAAGATGATAGATGTCGAAGCATAATGTCATATAGAGAATATAGAAAACACTTGTAATGACGAAAACAGTGTTTTTTTAAATACCAAGAACTTTGACTCACGAAATAGATCGATGGACCTGCGCTACCTCTGCTGCAGGCAGCCAACGATGCAATTGAAACCAGGTTTTTGTTTAACAAACCCTACAAAATTCAAATAAAACAGAACACAGAGCCAGATGCTGCAAATGCAATACGCATATATACAAAAATGAAAGAAGGCTCAGGATGTGGAGTTTACTCGAGAGCACTAAGCCTAAAGATTAAGTGGGGAATGGGAAACAATACCAGCGTGGTTCAAACAGAACTGGCTGGTATCTCAATTGCCACAAAAGAACTAACCAGAAGAGGAATTTCTGGCAAAAACATAATAATCTGCACTGATACTAGACAAGCCCTATTAGCCTTGAACAGACAACGTGTTATATCAAGGCTAGTACTAGAGTGCCACCAAGATTTAGCTCACGCCTCGGCAGATAACAATATTATCCTGAGGTGGGTTAAAGGGCTCGACAGGAGTAAAGGAAATCGCATTGCTGATTCTTAAGCCAGGGAAGCCGCTGGACTGAAAAGTCCAGGACCCAGTGACACCTACGACCTAACGACTTCGACGATTGCGGAACTAGCCAAACGTTACACCCATGCTCAATCCCTTGAGAG
>CAJUYI010002169.1:20274-35761 GCA_910591695.1 Galerucella pusilla
GAGAGCTTCTAACTGAAGAAAAATATACAGGGTGTCCCATTTGAAAATATTAAGTTATTGCAATTCGAAAACTAGACTATTTGCACGCCATCGGCAAACACCCTGTGCAACAGGTGAAGATGTTGGGTAATGATTGTGGTAGGTGTATGTTTCATTAACATCATAGTAGCCTTTTGGAGGGATTTTTGAAAAAATGTGTTTATTGTGCTAATATTTCTGAAGTGCTGTTTTTTCATTAAATCTGCTTATAATAGGAATAACTTGTCAACGCCGCGTCGGATTTACAAATTCAAAAAACTACCGTAAAGCTAATATTAAGTAGAATCAGAAGACATAATCGTATACAGGGTGTTCAATTAAAAAAAAACCAAATTAATTTTCATTCCACAAAAATTAGCCACCCTGTATACATCAAAATATTTTACAATTGTAGTCCGAGTGACACCGTATAAACCTACAAGAAATCTTGTTGATACCTCTTTTAGTTTCGGTGCTAGAGATCGAGTGGAAATAATTGGCGCACCCTGTATATAATAACGCAAGATTGTACATGCTTGATTCGTTAAAAGTATATCGCGTGATCGTAGGAAAAAAACTGTACATTACTCGTGCAAGTGATCACACTCGTGTGATTGTCGCACTCGGCTCATGCCTCGTGCTACAATATTTTCCACTCGTGTGAAAAATGTTACTTTCCGCACACGTTATGTAATATACTATATCGCGCTTGTGGGAGTTGTTTTTATGGCTCCCGTTATACACCTTTGTGTGATACTTAGGTCTTTTTCAAGCTTTGAGTGTTTGGTTCCTGGTCCATACACTCCTCCTCCAGTTAGTTGTATTCTTCTCTTTTTTTTCCAGTTCTGGAGGAGGTATTAGGATCACATTCCCTTTTCTTACCAAATTCCTCATTGAACTTCTTTGGAAAGTTAATATCTTTTATCACGCCAGCCTATGGTATGTCCCAGGATGTCTGATATCTAAAAAACGAAATAGTGGTCTTTGCTTTTTCAGCAACACTCTCCATCACCATGTGTAGTATCATGAAAATAAGAACCACGTCTACGACATGTTTTTATGGCTACTCCAATGAATAAACAGGCCACAATTATCAAAGGCTGTACCTCATTGCCATGGACAATTTCGTGATAAAAGCTATTAGGATGGTTTTGATGAGGTTGATGTTTAATTTCACCTGCCTGCGATGTCTTTAAGTATATTTCCAAAATTTCTTCTGGATGTTAAGATAAATCATTGGTATATACTTGGCAAAATATTTCAAGATTAGCCCAATCTCACCGGAGTTCGTCATCTATCAGACTCCACATGGGACCTTCTCCGGCTATGCAGATAGATTTGATATCTTCACTCGCCCCTATGACTGCTACTTTAGTCGTGACCGCTTCCAGCTTCCACTTATATGTTGTGCTGTCAATATCTCATCTATTCAATGCTTTTTCGACAATCCTATGTACAGTTCCTTCATGTCGAAAAAACGCAGATACAATAGTTTCCTGGCTATCTCAGATACCTCAGATATCTACCGTCAGCAACCTTTACGGTCATCAATTTGAACAAGAAAATATTTTGGGCTAATTAGTCTGAAGGTTCTTCAGCATTTGGAATGAAGGTGACTATTATCTCTTTTCAAGTTTCTGATATATAACCCAGTTCTAAGCTGTTGCTGTAAGCTGATCAATTTAGCCAACTGTTTAGATCATCACTTAGTTTGAATTTGCTGGGTGCTGATTATGGAAAATGCATAACTTTATTTTGAAAAAAAAAATTGGAAATTTTGGTAGTTATATTAATTGAACAAAAAAAAGCTACAGTTTATTGTGAATATTATTCCATTTGCCAAATAATCTTATAATTTCAAAACAATTGTGTTTATATCGAAAAAAATACAAGTTTATTGAGATTTTTGTTTCCCATCGACCAAACAATAGATACGTTCTCGACTACAAGAACGACGACTGAGGAATTTTCTCTATTTTGCGGTTTCTTTGAAATTCTAAAAGTGTTTGAAGGCGTATTGGGTTCGCTCTATATCTTTGTGCATTTGATGTGCCTTTTAAAAGGGAGTACGAGAGGCGATGCTTAAATGTTGTGAGTATTGAAATTCTTGGAAGTGAAGAGAATTTTCCATTGTATACTTTTTTTATCTTTTTTTACTAAAATCTATCAAGATTTTTAATTGCTCTCTGGAAAATTGCTAATTTTTTAAATGGTAAGTAGAGCACTATAATGTGTTGAATATTTATTGAAGTTTGATAACCGTATTTTTCTTAAAATACATTGAAAAGTTTTGAAACTACCTGTATTTGTGCAGAGGGTCCACTATCACAAGTCCATGTTCGTTGTCAAATATAGTAATAAGAAATATCAAGTGGGACTGGGCACTGCGAATTTCTTTTTTATTCTCATTTAAATTTCTCAATTTAATAACAATTTGAAAATATCAAATGTACATTCTACGTTTGCAAAAATATAGGAATGAACTTTTTCATTGAATAACATTGAATAACCAATCTAGAATGTGTATACAAGAAGGATATCATTTTTAACAATTGTTAAATTGAAGTTCGGTGGGTCAATTCGACCTTTTTCTGACCCTGTATTTATAGTATAGTCTACAGGGTGCGGCAGATAAACGGTCAATTAGAAATATCTCGAAAACTAAAGGTATGTGAATTATGAAAATTGGCATGAAGGGGTTTTGACTAATGAGCTATTCAATGAAAACATTGCCGTAACCATTCTACTTCCGGTTATACCGGAAGTGGCACATTACTTTGTAACTTTTAACGGAAGACCATGTAGATTTTTCAATTTTAGTAATATTTACGTTATTCTGAACATTTTTTGTTGTTACTTCCCGATACCTACTTTGAACCGTTTTCGAGTTGTAATGCTTTTTATATGAAAATGACACTTTTTTACCATATAAGTACATAAAATTCAATATCCTCTAATGTAATTTGAATAAAAGTTTAAATTTCTTATGAACTATTCACCACATACCGCTTCATCGTTTACACTGTGAAGTTACCTTTTTTATTATACAGGGTGCTGTCAAAATTGGAATAGAAACGGAATCCACAATCTTCGCGTAATCCCTCTTTTTCAAATGGAACACCCTGTATATGATTATTTATTTTAGAAGAATACGTTGCCCACTATCGATATGTATCACTATTCCCTATACATATCACCTGCAGTTTTCAATTAAATCAGCTTTATACATTTTTGTCACAAAAAATTAATTTATCAAGTCGCCTATGGAATATTCTGACAATTGACAATTATTGTTAATGTTTAATAGTCACCATGTTGTATGCCGTTGTGTGGAAGGTATAATAATAGTTTGCCTTCAATTTTCTTGACAAAATAATAATGGCACACTTGGGATATACAAATGATGATTTTTTAATTTTAATTATGATTCACGGTGAGTTTAACAGAATAGTATACAGAACTTGGCGTGTGTATTCTAAAAAGCCTCGACCAAATCATAAAACTGTAAAACGTTTGCTACTCAACTGTTCCCAGTTTGTTCAGTTCCAAAGTAAAAGAAATAAGCCCAAGACCCATGTCGATAATGAGGATTTACAAATATCCTGGGATATTTTGCAGCTCATCCAAATTCATCCTTAAGGGAATGTGAGAAACTGTTAGAGGTGTCGACTAGAACAGTTCACAGAATTTAGGAAGAACATCATTGGATCCCTTATTCGTATACACTAGCTCAGCATTTACATCCTGGAGATTATATTATAAGACGTGTAGAATTTTGTGAATGGATTTTAATGAAATGCCAAGATGAAGATTTCACAAAAAAAATTATTTGGTGTTATGAATCGAAGTTTACTAAAAATGGTCTGTTTAACCGCCATAACAGTCACTTCTGGAGTGACGAAAATCCTCAAGTCAGATGGGATAGTAAATTTCAAGGTCCTTTTCGTTTCATGTTTTTTGTGCTGTAAAAAATAATAAGGTATTCGCTCTCATGATTTATGACGAAAATTTAAACGGAGAGCGTTACTGCAACATCTTACGGCAAGTAATTGTACCAGCAATGCACGCTTTACCTAATAATGAGGCTAACGAAGCTTGGTTTCAACACCGGCTCACAATCTTCGAGGAGTAGGCACATTGCTTGATAAAATATATTCAATGATAGATGGATAGTTAATAAAGGTCTGTTTCTCTGGCCACCAAGATCCCCACGATTGTAACCATTAGATTACTATATTTGGGGATATGTTAAAAATAAGGTATTCTCTGAACCTGTCACTACTAAGGAAAATATGATTTTGACAGCACCCTGTATAATAAAAAAGGTAACTTCACAGTGTAGCTCATTATTCAAAATGCCACTTTTCATAATTCAAATACCTTTAGTTCTCGAAATATTTCTAATTGACCGTTTATCTGCCGCACCCTGTATAACCAGTACTCTTGCTTCACCATATACAATAATCGTTCCTTCACATGTATAGAGTGTCAGTTAATTCTCCAACTATTTTTCTGGAAGAGGTACCCCTTGTTTAAATTGACAACATCAGTGGTTCACGAGAAATAGGAAATTTGGTAATACACCACAGAGCACATTCAGATTCTATGATTATTCAGGAAATGAGTTGAAACCAAGTAGGCTGCCGTCAATTATTTGTCATATGCATTGATCACCCTTAAAAATAATATTCCATCCTCTCACTATTGTAAGAAGCTCTGGTTTACTGCCGCTTTATAGATATCGACCCTTTCTTGTGCTCCCATGCAATAGGAATCGTTTACCAATCGTGGATGGTAACTGGCGTTATTCCATTATAATTAAACTGGATTCCTCTAGGTTGAGTATAAATTTGTTTATAAGCATTTTCCAAAGTTTTCGCAGTTCATATAACAACGAACATTAACAAAACAAGAAGGGTCACTATCCGTCGGAACTTTCATGTCCAGCTCACACAAGCGCACCGATGACTTAGACAAATTCCTGGAGCCGTGCACGTTCTCGTGCTTATACGAGGTTGATCCAAACCGCTAGCGATTGAAACGAATAAACTTTCATTTACCAGGGTGATTTAAAAACATCTAGCAATAATTGTTATTGTAACCCATTCCGCTTAATGGGAATTAAAATAAAAAAGGGAATATCGTCAGGATATTTAATTGGTGAATCTAAACATACTTATAAAAAAAAACTGGTAGCAAAAATGGAGGAAAAAATGTAAGTTACATGAAAAAGTAATAATGTAGTAGGCTAGATGAGACTAGTAGGTATAAAAATTAACAATAAAATGTTATGCCAACTTAAATAGGTATTCTAATATGAAATGTATACAGGTCTTTACAGGTTGTTTCAAATCCGAGGCCATCAAAAAGTACCAACTCACCTAACAGTGAAATACCGGTACTGGGAAAAAATTATCGCGATTCGAAAATTGTGAGAATCGATACACGAACCATCCAAAACCAAAGGCGTTTAACCAAATGAGTTAAAATCTATGAATTTTAAAAGTCTTTCATATTGAATATGCCAGTTTTCAAATATGTTTTCAGATATTCAATTTTATGTTAGGTTTCATTGATTGTTTCGAAGAATATCTATTTTTTATATCCTGGTGCGCAAATTTAATTGTAAAATAAATCCGCAGCCTAATATATGGGTTTAAAAAAATTTTTGAGGAAACTCTTCACAAGGATGTGTGTACAGTGAATTTTCATATAATTTCCTAAGGGTCGCTCCAACGTTCTCGTGACAACTAATTTTATTAATATTTCCAACAAAGATTGTTTCTAGTTTAATATATTCTACAATATTACTAGGAGGTACATTCAGACCTCCATAGTTTTTAGAAGTCGAATATGCTTTATGCTCTAAAAATACAGCCGCTTCTTTTGTTAATGTCTTCTTATCATTATACTTTGTGCAAGCACTACAAAAGTGTTGCAGCAAACATTTCCTTAATAGATAGCCAGAAATGTAAACTATAGAATTGCCATCCGTACTTGAAAGATTTTTATAGTCGCATGTGAAAACTGTTAAAGAGCTATTATTTGTCAATATTAGGAGTTACATTAAGCAAAACTGTATTAATATCTTCAATACAATTGGCACCTTCAACCTCATTAAAATATTTTGGAGAAAATAATTTCTTGAATGCCCTACAAAATTGAATTGGGATTGGATTTCTCGAGTTTCCGCAACAATTTCTTACCAGACCAAAACATTTTTTAATGCAATCCTGATTAAGGTTCCTTGTTAAAAAGAAATTAATAATTCCTGCATTTTAAGGTTTCCCATAAAGACAAAGCAGAGGTAATAGTAATTCTCCAGCCATTTATAAAGTGCATAGTATTGTTTATACATTTTTCCACGTATGTTCCCTTTCCATCATTCTGTTTGCAGAACCAAACACAAAATACTAAGTACGTAAATGTTCATTTTATTTCTGAAGGAAAATTCACTCAAAAAGACAACTGGTGTATTTCTTTACAAATCCCTACGACGGACAACCTGTTCATGCATATCGCGCGTAGGAGACTTACGGTGCTCTATACACAGTAGCATCCGATATTCGAGCGAGATAGGCATAACGAGGGGAGGAGCTTAGAGTGATCCTTCTTGTCTTGTTAATGTTCGTTGATATTATCATGGGAGTTTATATTTAATCGGTCACTTTTGAAAACTGTACTTTATATATCTTGAGCTCTCGCCCGTTTCCTTGTACTGAGTTGACACCCACTAACAATGCTTCAATGATCAAAGTTTAATACAATATCATCTTGTGATGTTTTTCTCATATGACCTTTGCTAAACTCCACGTCTCATCCATAACCTTTGCCCTTCTCGAGAAATGAATATCAGACATGTTCGGTGCACCTTCCTAAACGCTGACATATTGCCAATCATATGTTCAAGGTTTTTAATGTCATAACTATTACCTACCTAACCAAAATCTACTTATGATCGCTCATTTTTAAAATGAATTGTGAACTCTGACCATAGCATTTAGTTAGAATATTGAAAATGAGTTTTTTAAAGATATTTTCCTTTCGTTTCCTTCCATTTTATTATAGCATATAAACATAAAATAATCAATAATAATTACCCAATAATCCAGGATCAAATATAAACTCTAAATATTTTGTAGTTGTACGAAATATAATGAAGTGAAATGGAAAAAGTCCGTTATTATTGCAATATTGATTTTTTCGATCTTACGCTCGATAGTCCAGCATTGAGCGACTTTATACCTTACAAAGTATGGAAATGAGGGAGTTCGACTACTGGCAACATCTACTTATAACAGCATCGTATATTTAAAAAGGGAAACCGTAGCATTATACAAATTGGACATTCAAGAACTGTACGTTTACCACAAAAAAATTAGTGGAAACATAAAATTGAATTGTTAAATTTTCAATTTGAAGTTATATTACAGTTTATAGAAATTTTTATTTTCTATATTTTTTCTCAAGTGAGTCGGATGGAAAATATGCTGTTCGACTTGTGTGGATTGTCCATATCGCACTTGAACGATTGAGCACTCCGCCTACGGCGTCGTGCTTAAACTTCGTCCTCGTGCGATATGGCCATCATATCCACACTAGTTGCACAAACTACTAATTCTATTAAAATATGTCCTTTTGCATTTAAAAACAAGCTGCCAAATGTCAAATCAATCCATCCATCCATTTTAAAGTTATCGAAATAAAACATTCAAGTTTTCAAAATTTCAACACCCTGTATTTCGAAAAGTAAAATGTGCTAGACCCCTCAATCCTCATATCACTTTGTCCAACTTTACGAGAGGAATCTACATGCGAACGTTGTAATTACCCTTAACGTTCGAGATGCTTATACCATTTTTTGCGCGATCGTATTGATATAATTCCTAATAAAATAATTTAAATTTCTTCGAAATGAACGATATGTCAAAGGTGACATTCATACTTCTCGATCAGTTTCAAATATACTTTGCATTTTTATGAAATTGTTTTTTTTGCGCGATCGATCTTTTTTGTTTATTTACAGCATCGGTTTTCAGGTCGGTAGGTTGTGTTTACTGGTTTCTAAGTCTAACACGTCGGTAAGTTAATTACTTACCGTCGTCTTAGCCCTACATACATTTAAGTGGTCCTAAATAATATTACTTCATTCATTACACAAAAGGAAGAAAAAAAATAAGAAGATTTATATTTTTTTAATGAACAGAATTGAACAGAACAATATAAAAAGTAATAAATAACATGAAAACAATTTTACCAAAATGCAAATTAATCTGATCGAGTATAAGTATAAATGTCACATTTGACATTTCATTTCATTTCGAAGAAATTTAAATTATTTTATTCGAAATTCAAATATTTCAATACGATCGCGCAAAAAATAGTATAAGGATTTCGAACGTTAAGGGTAATACCGGTCTCCAGCAAAATTGGAGGCTTCGCTACGCTCAGCCTCCAAACATTGCTGTCGACCGGTAAACAACCCTTACCGTTCTTGATACTCAATATACTATATGCTACTTATTACTTTTCGACGTCTGAACGGTAAGTTAATCACTTACCGACGTGTTAAACTTAGGAACCAGTAAACACAACCTACCGAACAAATTCAAGTAGATCACCAACACTGCGAATACCAGTTTTACATAGAATTTTAATGTAGCGACGGTGGTTCAGTGGTAGAATGCTTGCCTTCCACGCGGGCGGCCCGGGTTCGATTCCCGGCCGAAGCATATGAATCGCTGCTTCGTAAACGAGAGAGAGACTCAGGAGAGAGCACACGCACGCAAGTAAGGCACATACCGAAGCAACGTAAGATAACGTAACGTAACGGTCAGATATTTAGCTTCGCGACCCCCGGTCGCGCAAAAACCTGACGTAAAATAGTAAAGTTCCAAAATATGGTTTGAGCAAAAGTTGTAAAGGGGAAGTTGGTCTTTCAGAATGAATATATTCATTTTATTGATGAATTCAATATTTTAGGAGTTATCGGTCGAGATAGAAGATCCAGTTTATTGAATGGGCCATGAATTGTCAATGGTAAGTTTTATAAAAAAAGTTTTCGGAAAACAAGGTGCAAAATTTTATTCTCTACAATATTGGTCGAAATGCCCTTGGCCCCTAATACAAAGTTCCCGAGATATCGGGAAAACCTCTTTTTAAGATGGCGCCTGAAGCTCCACTGGAATCTGTCAGCATTTTGTGATTTTATAGTGAGTTACTGTTTCTAAATCTCATTAAAAAAATAGGTTGGGAATTTAGTGCCAGGTTGAATTTAATTTCCAATTTCCAATTTCCTTCGACTATACAATTTGAATATAAAAAACGATATTTTTGTCAAACTGTATAATTTCATCACATGCAATCTTCCCACCCATATTAATAAATTAAACATCCCCAAATGTTGTACCTGCTCTTTCCACGGCATGAAACAGTATTTTTTGAACTTTACTATTACAATTTAAGGTCGGCCGTCTCCCGTTTTTAGCAGGGAACCGCAGGCGGTCAATTTCAGTAGAAGTTCCGAAACATTATTTACTGGGAAGGAATGAGAGAGAATGTACGGCAGCAGGAGCCTCTCTTTATTTTTATCTCTGCGAAGTAGCTGAAGCTGGGCTTATTGTTTTTGGGCAGAGCATTCTCCAAATTTATTTAAAATCATTCCAAGCATTTCCACAATTTATTGTGAACTTACAGAACTATCTTTCAAAATATCCCATAAGTAAGTAGCATTGTTTTCGGAAACAAACATTTCATACTGTTTAATACTGAAAGTTGAGTTAGTTTTATAATAGTAATAATGCGCCAAAGTATGAAAAAAACCTGATTATACTTTTATTTACAACTGTCATATAACGGGTACGATTTGACACTATATTTTCAGTGTCATAATGACGTATATTACCGCACTATAGTGCATTTTTGAATACATTACCGCACTAGTGCGATAATAAGAAAGAAGAAAAATATTAAAGCCAGGATAAAATATTTCAAATATCACTGGAAGCTGCATTCTCAATTCACGAAAGGAGATTGTCTTCGCTTGAACTAACTTTTTTAAAGTTACCATGGCAATATTAACAACTCCAGAAACGAAGTCCAAATGACAAAGTTTTTACTATTTATCTGACAGGAATACTTTGTAACATCAAAACCTTCATTCGAACAATATTTAGAAATTTCAATTTCATAAATGAATATATAGTTGGTATTGTTTGAGATATCAACATTTCGATTTTTCAAATTGGAGGAAATGGTATTTAAATTAACATTCTCAGAACTTAATGAGGTTGAACTTCCATTAAAATGCAAATTAGTTTATGGTTTCCCCATTTCCATGACAACGCAATTCAACTATTTCACATTATTAGCTAATATTCCCATTTCTTGTAGTAATAGATACCAGTATTTATAATTTCAAAGTGAACCAATAGAAAAAAATAGCGTAAAGTATTGGTGGATAACTGGTCTTCAAAACACTCGCTCTATTTCGAGCACTCCGGCTTTGCCGTTCGTACTCGAAAAATCGCGTGTGTTTTAAAGACCTAAACTTTAATATACTATTTTGCTCATCAGTTCAAACCTTATCAAAAGTCTAGTTTTGTAGATCTTCCAAGAAGAAAGTTTCTCCTCTCATACTGATGGAAAAAAGTTCCGAAATCCAAAGGAATTACTGAATATTTTTCAGGTGGAGAATTGAGCAGTGGAAAAATCAGATAGGTATTTCAGAAAACATACGGTGAAGGCAATTACAGAAGATTCTCAGAATTATGTCCGTTTACTTCCTTACAAGAAGCCATGCGATTTTAAAAACTTTGCAATACATTTTGCAGCATACTTGGCTTCTCAATTATTCTTGTTTCTGTGGTAATTCTATTTTCCAATTCCCGAATATTGGCAGGTTTCGTTTCATGAACGATGTGTTTTCAAGTGATCCACCGCAGGAAATAATCCAAAGGACTTATGTCAGTTGATCTCGGAGGTCATTCGATAAAACCACGCCTCCCATTCCATTTTCTGGTGAATGCATTATTCAGGTATTGTCTCAGGTATTGTCGCTTGGATATTAGTATTACCTGACAATTCCGAATGATGAAACTCCTATATTAAAATGTGATTGAAAATACTCAATAGAACCTAGCCAACTTGGGTATAATAAACACGCATGACCATTTAAGTTACCCTCATTAAAAAAGGGTTCAATTATTTTGTCCCCTATTATCCTGGCCCATACAATCAGTTTTTGTGGGATTCACGCATACAACAAGAATTGTTACGTGACCAGTATCCACAATAATTCCGTTCCACGTTTCCATCGATAAAAAAATGGCCTCCGCGCAAGTCATAACTTTGATGGAAAATTTTGGATCGTTTTGACTGTTACATTTTTCCATCATTATGTCGGCAAACTCTTCAAGTCTATCGAAATCATTTGTCATTATTGAACCTGTCTTCTTGAAATTTTATTAACGGATGTTTGCGAGATACTAATGCCCACTTTCACCAACCATTTTCTAAAGTTAGGTAATGCGTCTTTGGTCTGGTGGACAAAGACGACACAAAAGAATGCAATGACGAGACTAGGCAAGGTGCAAAGACTTGCATGTCTCAGCATTGCAGGATGCATGAGAAGCACGCCAACGGCAGCACTAGAAGCCTTATTCGACCTTCCTCCACTACACCTCGTGATAATGGGGGAAGCAAGGATGGGACTATTTAGGCAGCAAGATAATCTGAGCAACAAAATAGTTAGATCAGGACACACATCTGTTAAAGACATCATAAGTGAAGCCATTTTAGATATGAAAACAGACTATATGGCCACTAAACTTCTCCCAACCCCAAATATGAGGTAGAAATACCTCACAGAAAGGACTGGCAAGACCCAAACAGACTGAAATTTCCCCGAGGAGAGACCTGGTACACAGACGGATCACAGACAGGGAAAGGAACAGGAGCAGGAGTGTACAGTGAAAAGAGAAACACAAAAGGCTCTTTCTCACTAGGCAAATATACCTCTGTATTTCAGGCAGAGATCTATGCCATCCTAGAATGTGTCAGAATTAACAAATATAGGACTGACACTCATAGGATAAACATACTAACTGATAACCAGGCAGTCCTTGCGGCTTTAAATAGCCGCAAGGTAACATCCAGACTAGTAGAAGAATGTCAGAAAGAACTAAATGAACTAGCAGATCACATTAAAGTAAGATTGGTGTGGGTGCCGGGACATAATGGTATTTCTGGAAATGAACAAGCTGATGAACTCGCAAAAAGAGGTTCAGCAACAGCATATGTTGGACCAGAACCAGCTCTTGGGACCACAAAAAAGGTAGTCCGAGCGCAAGTACAAAAATGGGTACAAAGCCAACATAGACTTCATTGGAGGAACACTCCGAAACAGGTACACAGCAAAACCTTCATAGGTGACACATGTGCAAAATGGGCCAAAGAACTACTGAATATCAGCAGGAATAAGCTAATAATTATTACAGGTTATCTAACGGGTCATACCCCGTTAAAAGATCACCTGCATAAAATAGGGTTATATAACGGGGACCTCAGCTGCAGACTATGTGGCATGGAGATCGAGACCGTGACCCATATCTTGTCTGACTGTGAGGCACTGCACTCGAGGAGACGGGCAATCTTCGGAGAGGCCAATGTGCCACCTGAAGTATATGGCACACATCCAATGGACCTATATCGTCTACTCGAAGGTACGGGGATAACTGGATGGGTGGACTAAATATGGGAGCAGAGTACAATAAGCCAATAGGCTGCAGTGCTCCCGGCATCTGAACGGCTCCCAAAATGGAAAAAAAAAGTTAGGTAATACGTAAAACAGATTTTTGATTTGCTAAGTGAAATTTTCGTTCCACCACGCGCTAAAAATCACTTGAGAGTGACAATATTGGGTATTTTCTATCATGTTTAGGCGTTTTTTAGCGCATGATGAAACGTAAATTCTATTTTGCCATTCCAAAACCTGTTATAGGTATTACCTAACTTTAGGAATTGGTTGGTGAGATCGGACATTAGTTCCTTGAATATTTGTTAGTACTTCAGTCTTTTCACTGGACACAAACATCTATAGATTTGTTTCCAGTTGATGCAGTTTTTCTGCACCCTAATTTGGATTAATCTTCAACCGATCCAGTTGCGTTCAACTTTTCTAATAATTTACTGACAGTAAATCTTGCTATGGGATTTCGGTAAGAGTATAACTTATTGAAGATATTTCACTTCTACGCATATGACTATATCCTGATATCACCTTTTTTTTCAGATATACCTACGACCTATTGTGACTTTTGATAAAAAACGACAATTGGGCGGAGTAGAATTCAATGAGACCTCTGGCGGAAAAAATTGTAACTGGCGCAACGAGTAAAATAATTCGTTTTGCATTGCTTTTGTATTACATGCAAGTCAACGTAATTACCGCAAATTCATAAGTTATTCATTTAATTTTGTGTCAGTGGCAAGTTTAAAACTAAGTTTTTTTTATTCAACTCAACTGTCATCATTTCTGAGGTGAAATTCTTATATAATCAGAGATATTATGAAAGAGGTTATGTCATTTTATTTTTTGTTTTCATTGCAGATCAAAGAGAAAGTAAGTCGACATTAAAGATTTAAATTATCACTCAATACAAATCTATCTTCCCTACAGTTTTTGTAGATATAATTATATCAAAAATAAAATAAAAACACGAAATCAGACCCAAAACTAAACAGTTCATTGAACTCTTGTTGTACTTCTCACTCAATACAAACCTACCTTCCCTGCAACTTTGTGAATATAATTTTATCAAAAATGAAATAAAAACACGGAATCAGGCCTAAAATGGAACAGTTAATTGAACGTTTGTTGTACTTTTCACAAATATCAACCATACTCATTACTTCAAAAATAAAAATCATTGGGAGTCAAAATTCAGCATAACAATACAAAATACTAAAGCACACACACTGAAAATAACTAAAACAGCAAAATAAAACCACTTAAATATCAAAGGGCTTATACGGCAGCTGATTTGTTTTACTCGATGCTAAGATGACGTTGACATTTCAGAGCGTCATCTATCGAATTCCACTTTTCCCAATACTGCAGTGGGATGACGAATGATCAACTCGAATCGAGTACGCCATTTTGAAACGATAATTGCATTTACGATACCATTACACGCATCGAGTGCATCGAGTTTTCGTGATCGCACTGCTGATTTATTGAAACGTCACAGTTATAGTGTTATCCATTTCAATTTATTATTTTAACTTGGACGGAGATAAGTGTAGCTATAACTTCGAAACCATGGCATCTAAGGGGGCGTCCATTAATTACGTGAGGCGTTTTTTAGAATTTTTTGACCTTCACTCCCCCCTTGGTGAGATATCGTGAGATTTTCCTCAACTCCCTCCCCCCTCAACTTCTCTTGCGAGATTCTTGAAAACCTTTATTTGGAATGTAAACGTGTTGGATTATTGAGGGAAAATAAACTTTTTCTATTACCTACCTACTTTTATTGAAGACTAGCAAAGACTATTATTTGTGAATATTAACGTAATTTTTGTTAAACCGCAACTTTACACCGCGTTTTCTGCGAGAAAAATAATTACGTGATATTTGCCAAGACCCCCCCTCCCCCTTAAGTGAGATTTGGAAAGATTTAGCTTGACTCCCCCCCTAGAACACCTCACGTAATTAATGAACGCCCCTTAAGTATAGGGAGCACCACATGGAAAATAATCAGTATATATTAAGGATATCAGAAAATATACACGGTGATTCATTTGAAATAATAAGCTCCACCATTATTTCGGATAGACCAAAACATCTAATAGCATTGTGAATTTCACCATAATATCGGCTGCATCACAAGATGTAGAAAATACTTAACTATTTAATCTACACTAACTCACATTCTAGTTGTTAGGGATTATTGTTTTTGTTTATAAATATATTGATGGAATGTATTAATGTCAATTTATATACTTGTCAGAATTTAATAAACTAAAAGTTGTAGAAAATACAATATATTGTGCGTCTAATCACAACAGGTTATGGGCCATTGATAAATAAAATGACGCATATTTCCACAAGTTTCCGAATTGAAGCTCTAAATAGCAACAACTATGACACCTGGAGGTTACAAGCTCAAGCCGTACTAACAAGAGCAAGCCTCTGGGAATATGCTTCAGGTAAAGCAGCTAAACCTGCAGATAATGCTACAGAAGAAATAAAACAATATTGGGAAAAACAAGATTTAAATGCTAAATCAGAATTAATATTGATGATTTCTCCGAATGAATTGAAGCAAATCAGAAATTGTTGTACTTCTAAAGAAATATGGGATAAATTGAGCAGTATTTTTGAAAGTAAAGGACCTGCACGTAAGGCAACCCTTTTAAAAAGTCTACTTACCCATAAAATGAAAGATAACAGCATACGAGAGAATCTTAA